>JALPQI010002667.1:0-115461 GCA_025490895.1 Thaumatotibia leucotreta
TAGGTGATGGCGGATAGAATCCTAGATTGAAATTCTTAACGGTATATTCCTTTTCAACGAGCATGCAGGTTACTAGAATGTCTATAAAACCAGTTTATCTTGATCCTAATTCCCAGAATGTTATACATACTTGGAGACCCATGCGATACTAGTTTTGGAGAGATTCTTGAATTCACGTGCGAAGTCGTTTGAGGCAGTTCCCGCTTTCTGTACGCCTTTTAATTTAGATTGTATGAAGCATGTTTTGTATTGGAATGTGAGGTATTCTTAAGATAGCTCTTGGTCTAGAGTATAGTTCTTTAGGCACTTCTCCCGCCAACGGCGATGAAAGAGCAGCGAGTAGCGATCGGCGAGATTTTGCTTCACGGGCGAGTGCATTTTCTTAAAAAAATTACTAGGCGGCAGTGAGGACAGCCAATGACCAATTATAAAGATACCTGTCGGTTTTACGAACACGAAATCTAAATAAATAAATAATAATAAATATCTTGGGACATCTTACACAAATCGACCTAGTCCCACGGTAAGCTCAATTATTAAGGCTTGTGATGTGGGTACCAGGCGACGATATATATTATATAATTGGTAGCTACATATAGATACTTAAATACGTATACAGCCATGACCAAGGAACAAATATTTGTGATAAATAAATACACAAATAATGCCCTCGCCGGGATTCGAACCCGGAACCTCCAGCTTCGTAGGCAGAGTCACTACCAACTAGGCTACAGAGGCTGACTAATATATCTATATCTTTTGTTCGTTTGTTGGGCGAGAAAATAGTTGATAGCTTATCGCTTACTCATTTTTAGTGGGACAAGAACCTTAAGCAAGGAAGTCTGTATGAAATGAGGGCAAGTTTACAGTACCACCATATTTCTATGTAATATACAATTTATGCAAAAAATATGGAATGGTCCTAAAAATACCTATAAACTTTCATTTGGAATATTATGATCTCAGGCAAGCAAACACCTATTTGCATAAAATACTTCAGTTTTTTAATCCCAGGGAGTAGTAAAAGTGAATGGAATGCTTTTAAAACAATTTGTTCTTGAAACTGAAATGGAGACTAAAAGTAATATTGCATAGTTTAAATAAGTATTTGAGAGAAAACTAAAACGTCAAATTTTAGAAAAAGGGAATGCTTTTAATCGGTTCTTTAGGATTGGAACCCTTGAAGTTGCAGGATTGATTATTGAAATTATTCAATATGAATACCTAAGAGGCATTCATAAAAAATGCAACATTTTATAAAATAAAAACTTACTCTCTTGGTAAACCAATAGTCATGGCTGAGACCATGGAGGACTTGTACTATGCTCGATGATCTCAGTAGAGTCTCTGAAGATGTTGGTCTTAAGATGAACATGGACAAAACGAAGATCATGTCGAACGTCCATGTGATACCAACTCCAGTGAAAGTTAGAAACTCTACACTCGAAGTTGTTGACGAATATGTATATCTGGGACAAACAGTCCAGCTGGGTAAGTCCAACTTCGAGACGGAGATCAATCGTCGAATCAGACTGGGTTGGGCGGCGCCGGCGTTCGGGAGACTACGCAGTATCTTCTCGTCCAATATACCGCAGTGTCTCAAGTCGAAAGTCTTCGACCAGTGTGTGCCAGTGATTACTTACGGATCTGAAACGTGGTCGTTCACTATGGGAGACTCATTAGGAGGCTCAGAGTCACTCAACGAGTGATGAAGAGGGCAATGCTCGGGGTTTCTCTGCGAGATCGCATCAGGAATGACGAGATCCGCAGAAGAACGAAAGTGACTGACATAGCCCGAAGAATTGCCAGGTTGAAGTGGTAGTGGGCTGGCCATATTGCCCGGAGGACCGATGACCGGTGGGGTCGGCGTATTCTCGAGTGGCGACCACGCACTGGATGGCGCAGCGTGGGAAGGCCCCCCACAAGATGGAGCGACGACCTGGTAAATGTTGCGGGTGTCCAATGGATGCGGACAGCTCACGACCGATCTTTGTGGAACTCTCTGGGGGAGGCCTATGTCCAGCAGTGGACGTCAATTGGCTGATGATGATGATGATGATGATTGGTAAACCTTATTATGCCTCAAATATATTTTGTCATCATTATTTACACCTAAATATATAAATATATAGCGATGTCGTTTCCAAATAAAATCTGTATCTCCTTCAAATACATTTTACTTTACGAAGTCCAAGGAAGCCGAACCAAAGGTCGATAACTTCATACCTACTAAAAAGCAAGTATACATGGAGGCAAATCCTCTAAAGTTATTCAAATGAACCAGAGCCACAGTATTCCGAATAAATGCATATTGAATTTGTTTACGCGCGCCGAAAACGGAATGGAGATAGACCATACTTCTCTATTTAAATTCGTTTGGAATCTACATATTATTGCTTCCAGTGATACCTCTGTTTCTTTGTTTAAATATCCGTTTTCTGCTTGTGCGATATTAAGACTGAATTATCATGTTTGATTCTCAGGTTGAGAGAAACGTTGACTTCTTTTTCAAGTTTTATTTATATTGTTTTCAACTTTCACGATTATCACTCATAACTATTTTATAGATAAACGGGTCTTAATCGCGTAAACATATGTTTAATTTTATTCTGACGTTTCGGGCATGACGTTACACCCGTGATTGCAGGCAGACTGGCGAGAAAATGTATCAACACCTTCGAGCTGCGCGGGTTTTTCGACCTAACTGATCGTTCGAAGGAAATAAAATTAATTGTACAGTTAATTTAAATATTTGTCCACTCTTAATACTTGGAAACGATTGCCAGTAATGTGTATTATTACCCTTTTTCGTAAAAACCTAGGTCATGCTAACACACTGTATTTATTTTTAAGATGTCCAAAATAAATAAGTTGAATGTAATACGCATAAGGTATAAATAAAACGAAATATTGTACATTTTTTTATGATAAAACAATAATGTGGTTTACCTTATTTATGCTTTCATTATTATCCATTATCTTGGTTTGCCTCGGTACTGGAAGCTTTGTGGGCAATATTATTGCAATAATGCAATTCTAGATAATCCTATTAGTCGATTAATCGGTGACGTTTGTGGTCAGTCAACACGAACATAAACGGGCTGTTTTGATGTTTATGATAACTATATAATTTACTGGTATTAGTATTTTAGTTCACACAAAGTGTGCCTAAAAATTGTGTAGATTTATATTTCTTTGAAGATGCTTATAAAATACATCACTTGTTTTGCAAAAAAACATACCCAAGAAGAGCATCTTAGTAGCAAAATCAAATTGTGATCAAAGCAAACGTAACTGTATGGCCCAGCACACACGGTGAAACGCAACTGCAACGAAACTGCAACTACTAGTTACTTTTGAGTTTCATTTGAGTTTATGCCATAGATACCTTTGAGAAACAACACACGATGCAACTAGTTTGAAACCGGTTTGAAACGCGTTGCAGATCAGTTGCTTTGAAACCAGCGTGCAGGAAACTCGTGTCGGATTTCGCGTCTTTTCTGTTCGGCAAAATGGCTGACGATGAAAATAAAAATATTCAATTTGTATTGGAAGTCGAGAAACATCCTTGCTTGTACAATACAACACTTTCTGGCTATTTTATTCAGCCACAAACATACGGCAGTTGATATTCTTCTCAATGTAGGGATGTACCCACATACTTCTTCTCTTACGCCTCCTTCTTTGTCGAAGATACAAATACAAAACCAGAACTTCTTCATCACTTGAACTAGACATTTTGGGCACGTCTGTCTGGTCTCAAAATCGGAATGATTGTGACTAATTTCATCACATTTAGGTTGCGGCGTGTGTGGAAAACGTTTGAAACTGGTTTCAAACCTATAATTTCAAAATAGTTTCGTTGCAGTTGCGTTTCCCCGTTTGTGCTGGGCCTATGTTTCAAATTTCTCACATGGAATTGAACAGTGCTTGCTTAATTATGTTGATACACATGAAATTAATGTACTAAATTAATTTGATCCCCTGATAATTAATACCGAAAACTTTCAAAATGCTTTTCTAATCGCAAATTATAGTAACTTTTCCTATGTACGACTATGATGGTCTCACTCTGTCATTATTTCTTCATTAGGTACAATGAAATACAATCCAACATCGTCAAATTCACCAACTAATATTAAAATGTATGCAAATTCCTCATGCACTGGTACGCTGCACTCGGAATCTAAAGTAGCGTCTTGTGACACCTGGGTCTGTCAGAGCAACTCTAAGCTCAGAATAATTGGCTCCCTGCAGTCGCACAATACGGGATATTGTTGTTAGTGGGCTATTTTTGTTCTAGGAATGAAAACCAACATTTCAGTCCTTAGTTTCAAAACTGTACAATAAATGTATATACCTACATACCTATATCATTATAATGTAAAAAGCCTAAATCAAGCTAGTTTTAAGTTGTTTTTATTTGATGTATAAAATTTTAGTTCGCATTTACTTGAAACTTTTCTTGGAATTAAAATAAAATAAATGTATACAGCGTGTGTATTTGATACGGGCGAATATTTTAATGGCGAACCTGTTTACATACATTTGTTTAGGAAATTAATGTATGTTTTTTTTCATACAAAATAATTGAGCACGCAATGTATTGCATCCACTGGTAGCCACATTAGTTACATTAACTAACGTAGATAAGTAATCTAAACGTCATACGAGTATCATGTCAGTTGCTGCTGGGTTGCACTTTAGAAAATTAATTACACCTAATTAACAACAAAATTTAACGAAATGATTATCTCATACGATTCAAAGGATCAAATATTATAATATCTGGATTAATTATTCGCCCGTATAAAACGCTCTATACATAACTGTAACTTATGTAACTAACCTAACGTATACCTAAGATTGGCCCTGGCGGCATTTTCTTGCTGCGCTGTGTGGTAATTGTAAATTCGAAACACCGTAATGATTTTATTCCATTATTCAATCATTTTGTAATTAAGGGAAGAAAGTGAGATGCTTGTCAACTTTATTAGATTTAACACCACAGTGGTAATCCTTATAGTTATGTTGTTAATATAAACGTCATGGTTTCTATCACTGCATGTATCTTCAGTTAAATAAGAATGCTTCATACATTTTTATATTAATTCACCTTACGGGTTATGCAAACAAACGATATACGTAAATGATCTCCAATTTAAATTTTACACTCGATAATAACTTTTTAAACGCAAAGTTTTTATATTTAAAAAAATATTCCGTGTTTCGCCGATCTCATACTTTCCTCGCAACCTTAATAATGAGCGTTATGTGAAATTTCAGTAAATTTTATGCACCCCTCTTTAATATCATTTGCTGCAGCGAATCCTGCTAAAGTCTAGGGATTTATAATACGAGCAAAGCATTGCGATGGTGTTTTTGAAGCAAATGTGTTGTTTTATGAAGAATAATGTATAACTTACTTTTGGGTAGTTGCGTGCGATTCTGTCACACCAATCGTGTCATTTCCCACATTATTGACGATCGGCGAAAAAAATGTAGATTCTGCTATTTTTGACATACCTTATGAATCTGTTTCCTTTAGTTAGGGTCAATAAAGGAACTCAATAAAATCATGCACGAAATCACCATTTAAGATTAATACAAATAGATTATATTAAATAATGGCACATTAAATAGTATTTTAGGCGTTGCGGGTCGATAAAGTAATATGGTCGCCCACCTAGTAAAACGTCCCACTTTGACGCTGGCCATACAAAAGACATAATTCGTATAAAAGTATAAGTCAATTTTGTCTCTATGGCAAACGATAAAGTTTTAGTAAAACGCTCACATTATATCGTGAGATCGTACAACTAGCTGATAGAACAAACTAAATAAAATCAGACCTTCAGAATTGGGATCATAAATATAGGTATCATAAATATGGGTATCAAACATACTGAAGGTCAAAATCTGCAGAACTACACTTAGTTTATAATTTTGTAATTTTTATTACTTCATACCTATAATATTTTTTTTAGTACAGATGGTGCCTTTTTTAGGCTCTAGTGCGAAAAGTGGCTCATTCCAAAACTTCGGAGGGCCATCTGTACTAAAAAACGTCGTACGGAAAAAAGAAATTCGTAACTCGTGTCGATTAAAAACATTCCCTTCGGTCGTTTTTTAAAACATCGCCACTCGTTTCGGATTTCCTGCTTTTCGCACTTGTGTCGTAATGTACTATTTCAGAGCTGTTACTAAGATCAATCTTATTAAGCATCAATCAATTAAAAAGCAATCAATGTTTCGTTATTTTAAATAGGTAAACTTTGGTCGAAACAATTTAATTCAACGAAAACAAATTAATAAATTAAAATTCAACAAAACCGTTAAATCGGGAGTCAATAAACAGTCAATCGTGCATACGAATGCGATTCTAATAAAATTTCTAATTAGGTAAAATGGAAAAAGGGGGTTTTCAGGAAGATCATCTTAGTTTAGTTTAGTTTAGTTTTATTTATTTCAAGAAGAAAATTCGTAATACAATGCGATGTCAGGGTATACAAATTTTCATCGTGATCGTCAAAATACAAAGCAAATTTCAAATAATTAATAAAGAAAAGAAATACATAAAATTAAACGTTATTGCAAAGTCAAAATAATAATTAACAATAATCAATTAATCAAATCATGTCAACAAAAATAAAAATAAAATAAACCATTTGTCTTTCATCAGCAGTAGGATAGCGTACCTACAATAATCACCAAATTAAAAAATTTAAAAACGAACTTCGCCCCATTTCTACAAGGTCATATCATCAGACCCGGACCACTTTCTAGGAAACTCATTTTAAACTTGATAGCTTGAGCAATTCTTGAATAACTAATACGAAACCCACACTGAGCATGGCTCGACATTCTCTTAGTTTTTTGTTTATATAAACAGACCATAGTTATTATAGCTACTGATAAAGTGAGCATTTTCTTTCTATAACGTCTATTTTCATAATTTTGAATTTATTTGTCAATTTTGGGTTATATCTACTCAAAATCACGAGCACTTTCAATCCCAAAAGGAAAAAATGTCCAGAATTTTCCATATATTTTCCGAATTTCCTCCTATTGTTACCGCCTTACAGAGCGTATGTAAAAATCCATGGGTCATTTTGTTTCCCTTTGGTATCGAAAGAGCCCGTGATTTTAAGTAGAAATAACCCAAAAACCCATAAATTCAAAATTATGAAAATGTACAAAATAGAAAGAAATGCTCAAATATCCAAGATTTTTTTCGGCCCGAATGAAACCACTGCCCTAACTATACTCCACCTGCAATCCATTCTGGATCCACTTTTATTTATAGCGACGGCCATTGTACGTGATTAAGGGAGTAAATGTTAGCACAATTAGGCTGCCCCGGGAATTTGTCTTGGACATGGCACTATGGAGGATTGGGCGGAGTGCAAGCGGAAACTTTAGCGGAATACAGTACGACATAAGTGCGAAAAACATGAAATCCGAAACGAGTGGCGACGTTTTAAAACACGACCGAAGGGAGACCGAATTTCCTTTTTGCACGTGTCTCGTATGAGGTTTTTTTAGTACAAATGGCCCTCCGAAGTTTTGGACCTGGCGTAAAATGAGCCACTTCTAGCACTAGCGCCTAAAAAAGGCACCTTCTGTATTAAAATAGTACATTACGACACAAGTGCGAAAAACACGAAATTCGCAACGAGTGGCGATGTTTTAAAACACGAGTGTTTGAAATCGACACGAGTTATGCATTTCGTTTTTGCACGTGTCTCGTACGACGTTTTTTAGTACCTACAAATGGCCCTCCGAAGTTTTGGACCTGACGTAAAATGAGCCACTTCTCGCACTAGCGCCTAAATAGGAATTAACAGTTTTTTTTAACTGTTTTGCACTTGAAATGTAAGGGCATGGGTCCTGTCCTGCTTTTTCAGTTATACCATTTTCAGTAGGCTTATGATGGTACCGCGTATATTCGTTTATCGGCGTTGCCGCCACGTTCTAATAAGTATGCAAGTGCGAAAGTGATGCATGGCACAATAATTTGTTACAACGGGATCATCATAAGCCACCAGGTTAGGTTGGAAGTTCGCTACTCAATTATAATGAACTCATTACACAACGCTGTGGGCAATTTAATTAATTTGACCAAACGCGTGCCAGCAAAATAGACATCAACGAGCGGCCACCTCAGGATATGCACTTCGTTTCGGTAGATCAGCAAGCCTAGCCAATGTGCCATTCTACAATCGTATACGATAAGCAATAAGTAATAAATGTATGAGAAATACAGATCCGAACGAAAATTCATGTGACTATTTCCGTGCATTATTATGGTCACGTGACTTATCGCTTATCGTATTCGATTGCCGAATGGTATCTTGGTTAGGCTTGCTGCTGATCTACCGAAACGAAGTGCATGTACTGAGGTGGCCGCTCGTTGATGTCTATTTTGCTCGCACGCGATTGGTCATAGTAGATTGTTCAACGAGGGACTAAAACAGGCCATTATGACACGAGATATTTATCCACCCGAGCGTAGCGAGGGTGGATGTAGTTCGAGTGTCATTATGGCTGTTTAGTCCCGAATTAAACACTCTACTTTTCACTTAGAATGCGAGGAAAAAATCTCAGTATTTATTAACAGAAAGAACAAGTAAGAAACAAAAAAATATATGTCAAAACTTCCGATTTCTTCGGAACATGGCCACTTGATGATAAGTTCGCAAACATTAGCAAGTTATATGGTTTAGTTGCAGTGTGGTTTTAAGCGTGGAATATATGCTACAAGGTGATGACGGTTGATATTTCTTAGATTTTTCATCAAAATATGTCAGAAATACGCCTTCCATAAATGATGTTGGTACCTACCTAATTTGCTTTCCAGTTTTCCAATCCATAAAAGTTTGATACGCTTTTGAATATTACACTAGATTTCGGCGGCAAAAGATTTTGCATTCAGGAGTAAGGCGTTAATACTTCTTCATCGCATGACGTGACATCGTAAATTATACGATTTGAACAATATTACTTATGGACAAAAACACAAAAAATAAGCAATCAAATTCGATCCGCGTTTTAGTTTTTATCTGTATTCCTTTTTCGAAATATGACGCTTTAAATACTTGCATATTTAGCCAACGAATTGGAGCTAATTACAAACTATTTTGAAGCTAATTGGTTAAAACATAACATAAGTAATAAATTGGATTCAATCTTAATCATATATTAAACAAGTATTAAATATACATGTACCTATATCAAGAAAAAAAACCGATTTTCCTTAATATTTTTACACGATTGACATTTTGAGGTTTTTTCCAATAGCAATAATCGTTCGTTCAAAAATCATAAACACCAGAAATGACTGTTTCCCCTAAACAGCCACCCCCAGAAACCCCTTTTCCAAAGTCAATTAAAAAAAAGTTTTGAGGTTGTATCCACGGCATGCACAAAAGTGGTCCATACACAAGCACTGAAAATGGCGACTATCCTTTATTCTTGAACACCGTGAGTGTGGCTGTTTACGGGTTTCCAACGTCAATTAAAAAAAATTTACTTTAGTCCCTAGAGATTAATAAAGAGTTTTAGTCCCGATATGCAGGGATTAAAATAACATTTTAAGAGCATGAGAAGTGAAAAATTCATTATAGTTGCCACAGCCTTGTGTAGTGAGTTCATTAAAGTTGAGTAGTGAAATCGATGTAAATGTACCTACTCGTATAATGATTTATTATAATTATAATTTAGTGTATGTAATCTTAATTCAAATATTCGAAAATATTCCAACTTTTCGTATCGGATAAACTCTAATGTAAACGTGATAACCATACTGGAGCCTCGCCCTCTCCTCTATAATGGCTGTTTACACGACTACTCTTAAGACTATTCGATAAAACGAAGTTTACCTCCAACTCTTTCTCACCTGTGCTTGTAGGGAATGTTTTTGTCACTCTTTCGCTTCCATTTCAAAATTGATTCTATATTTTAGTCATAAATTGGACTGAATGGCTTCCAATTTCATATAAGTTAGTCTGAATGTATGACATCATGTACGAGTAAATGGAATTTAAAGTTGAATTTAAGGAAAATACTTAAATAACCTGCTCTTTGTATGATTTTTGTTGGGAATAAGGAATAAATCATATGCAAAAAATAGTGCTACATTATAAATAAATAATAAATAAATATCTTAGGACATCTCAATTAAGGCTTGTGATGTGGGTACCAGGCGACGATATATATAATATAGATAGATACATATAGATACTTATATACATAGACAGCCATGACCAAGGAACAAACATTTGTGATAAATAAATACACAAAGAATGCCCTCGCCGGGATTCGAACCCGGAACCTCCAGCTTCGTAGGCAGGGTCACTACCAACTAGGCTACGGAGGCTGACAGTTATCATGGATATTATTTTGAAGATTTGTTTACATTTTTCACAATTTCTACATAAAGAAAGCGAATTTAGCAAAGCTGTTATGAATGGATAGAGTTATCACGGTTAGCAAGTACCTTTAAAACCGTAATAACTCAAAATCTTGCTAATATTGATGACTAGACACTTCATCCTCGTATGTATAACTAACAATTGTATCCAACTAATTTCATCGACTACCAGCCGTCTCCCGGATACTTATCACCCCTAAGGCTTAATTTCACAGCTTGAAAGGACAATTTGGCCTAACGATTATACAATAAACACTTAAGGCACTCTATAAAGTCATTACCACCAACTAACGAGGGCAAGAGGCTCAATTCAAATGAGATTAAAGCTACCCTTCCCTAATTATTTATTAAATTTAATCATGGTTCCGTTTAGAATTCAGTTACGTTACAGTCAATTGGATGGTCAGATTTCCTATTTAAATGGTACGCGGGTATGCTGAAAGTTTCTGTATTCTTATAAATTTAATAATAAGAAAATAAATAACCCATTAGTAATTCCATTACTTCTCAATAGTCTCTATACGCCTGGCTGGGACCGGTTTACGGATATCTATTGATGTGCCCGTGAATGGGTTGCAGCAGGGGCCCATTTCTCAAAACCTTGTAACTTGTAATGCAAGTGGAAGTCTCTTTTTGACACTATTAAATAAATAAGATATATACAATTAATAGATATACAAGTATTAAATTAATATTTTTTTGAAAATACATAGACAGCCACGAACGACCAAGGTATAAACATTTTTGATAAATAATTACACAAAGAATGCCCTCGCTAAAATTCGAACCTGGAACCTCCAGCTTCGTAGACAGGGTCACTACCAATTAGGCTACAGAGGCTGAGAAAATATGACTGGGAAGTGGCTAGATTCGTACACTTTAGGAGGCGTCCTGAAGAGTTAACAAGCAGAAAAAGTTTTAAAAGATTTAAAGATTTTTGCTCAATAAAAATCATTAAATCTTTAAAAACTTTTTCTACCTGTGAACTCTTCAGAATTCATTAGGAGGTAAATATCCTTGTGGGTAGGCCACCCCACAAGGTGGACTGATGACCTGGTGAAGGTCGCAGGAGTCCACTGGATGCGGGTGGCGCAGGACCGGTCATTGTGGCAATCTTTGGGGGAGGCCTATGTTCAGCAGTGGACGTCTTTCGGCTGATATGATGAACTCTTCAGGATGCCTCCTGGACGGCCTGTGCACTCCTGGCAGCGATCCGTCTCAAACTAGCTCCGTACGTACGGTTGGCCTAAGCTGAAGGGAGGCTAAAGTTGTTGCTGAGGACAGAGAGGCGTAGCGCGATCTTGTGAAGGCCCTTTGCACCTCTGGGGAGCCTTAGGACGACAACAACAACTCTTCAGGATAAAACCGCTGGACCAATTCTATTAAAATTTGGTATGGAAATAGTTTAACTCCCGAGAAAGGACGAAGGTTAGTATTTATTATAGTGAAAATCACCTGTATCACCTGTGAGCCTTAATGAGCGTTTCTTTTTATTTTTACCATTTTCATAATTTAAAATTTTTGGGTAAATTTTGGGTTATTTCTACTCAGAATCACAAGCTCTTTTGATCTGAATGGGGAAAAAAATGTCATATGGATTTGTTCCTGTTTTGTTACCATTTTTCCATACACTTTGTATGGCGGTAACAAAGGAAGAAATTCGGAAAATGTATGGAAAGTTTGGGACATTTTTTCCTTTTGGGATCAAAAGAGCTCGTGATTCTGAGTAGAACTGATTCAAAATGTACCCATAAATTCAAAATTATGAAAATGGTAACAATTATAAGAAATGCTCTAATGGTGCTTTGTATGGGACTTGATATGTTTAAAATCGTCCTATGCTACTTAAGTTGTTTAATCATAAAGCACAGCAATATGCACTTGAACTCGAGATAAACCTAGACAGATACCCACACAGTTACTAGCATTGTACTAACACTCAAAGAGGAATTTTCCATACAAAACAGATTCGTCAACCCCGTGTAGATGACGCCTTAATATGTAAATAGCAAACTACTAGCAGAGTTAGTAGTTTAGCTGATTGCACAGAGGACGACAAATGGGTACTCGTTTGAGTCGCAAAGCTAGAAATTCTGGTTATGAAATCTCTATTTGATTTGTCTTTGAATATAATTTGATTTGCTTGCTTGAAAGTGCTGCCGAATTTCCTATTAGAAAAAATAATGGGACGTCTCGGGCTAGTGATATAAGAGAACATTTAGAAGACAAGTAGCTTTCAAATTTGTATGTTGATATTCTAAAGGTGCATTCAAACCAAAAGAGCATTCGCCATTCTAACCCCCCACTCTACGAAATTCGATCGTTACACAAAACGTGATTGGTTGATTTCGTAGAACGGGGGATAGAACAGCGAATGCTCTTTTGGTTTGAATGCACATGGTTTGAGTGTAATGTGTATCTAAATTGAAAAAAAAACATTAGTTTTTTTTTGCTGTAATTATGATCTGCAAGTAATTCCTATCATTTATGTCATGCTCTATTAGAAATTATCGCTTTCAAAAATATAAGAGTCTATCATGGTCTTAGGTAGCTGGCGAGACTCTCAGTTTAGGGAGTCGTATTAGTGCCCAGTAAAGCCATTTCCCAGCAGTGGGAACCTCACATAGGGTGATAAAAAACCTCAAGTTTTTTTAATGTCGTAAAAAAACGAGTAGACAAGGGTCACAAGTGTCCTAGCTGGGTCGCGTTTTATAAAGTTACTTCGCTTAGTTCGCTGTTTGCCTCTGTAACGCACTCATATATTGGCTAGAAAGAGAGGCAAACAGAAATTATAAATTGTAACTTTATAAAACGCGACCCTGGCCGTAAGTATAGATGTGAATACGTTATTTTCTTAAAAGTTTAATGGTCGTGTAGGTCTGGATATACTACGGCCGACAACTCGAGTTAGAATGGATTTTATTTTAAGAATTATTTTTATTTTATTACTACTTTAATCATGACTTAGTTTCCGTAGATTGCAAGCGTTGGTTACACATATATTATAACGTCATAGGAACTTGTCACTACCACGCTGGAGAGAAAAATACATAAACGAAGAGTATGAAAAAAAGAGTGAGAGAAAGGGAAGAAGTACGACATCCATAAGAAGTGTACGTGTCAGAGAGACGAGCACTCATAATTAGTCTTCGAACACTGCAATACTCAGTGCTTAATATAAAATTTGATTAGATTGTGCCTCAAGGTTTATATCAAAAGCATTGCAAATCAATTAGAAACTACAGAGTTCGAATGGGTCTAGAATGTGCGACTGTTTTTGGCTGTTGGTTGTTCTGTTGTCAGGATTAGTAGAATTTAACTTTTCATCGACCTTTGAAGAACGAATTTTCACAAGGATACTTTGACTTGATGAAGTCTCGTAAAAAAAATAAAAATAAAATAAATATCTTGGGACATCTAACACAAATTAACTTAGTCCCACGGTAAGCTCAATTAAGGCTTGAGATGTATGTACAGTGGCGTTCAAAATTGCATGGACGATTTATGAATAAATTTATTCATCAACTGTCCATGCATTTTTGAACCCGACTGTACAAAGCGATGATACGTATAATAGATAGATACAATACATAGACAGCCACCACCATGGAAAAAAAATGTGATAAATAAATGCACAAAGATTTGACCAATGACCAGTCCTGCGCATTTTGATGGAGGCATTTTGGTCGTGGTCTGCGGATGACTGACACTGGAGGAGATTTGATAGATCTATCAAATCTCCTCCAGTGTCAGTCATCCGCAGACCACGACCCCTATAAAGTGTTCGAAACGTCGGAATGAAATTAAAATTAGTTAATAATACGCGAGTTTATCCGTTTTCATAGTTTTATTTCATGTGTAATCCTCGCGGTAACCGAAGAAAATACTAAATATTTTATGTTAACTAAACTAAAAATCCCGCTTTTTTCATTTTTATAACAGCATACCCTTTCATATCATGGGGGTGGATCCCAAACAGCAAGTTCGCCATCTTGGGGAGGCTGTCATATTGGATTTGTCAAGATGTTTCTTAACTAGTCATATATTATCATCAGAACTCAGAGCGTGTGCTTCTCCATGCTTCTGCATTCAGCGGACTCCTACGAGTCCTACGACCTTCACTAGGTTATCAGTCTACCTTGTGGGGGCCTACCCACGATGCGCCTTCCGGTACGTGGTGGGCATCTTTCGGCCGATGATGATGATGAAATACACAAATAATGCCCTCGCCGGGATTCGAACCCGGAACCTCCAGCTTCATAGGCAGGCTGCGCCTTCCGGTACGTGGTTGCCGTCTTTTGGCCGATATGATGATGAAATACACAAATAATGCCCTCGCCGGGATTCGACCCTGGAACCTCCAGGGTCACGACCAACTAGGCTTCGAAGGTTAACAAAGGTCAATCTAGTATTATGAAACCTTTTGTTGGAAAACCCTTGGACTCTATTAACGAAAGTTAACGCTTTCAAATTTTGATTGTATTGACATTTTACCATATTTATTTTAAATTTAATGACGATCCTTATTGGGAGATAAATTTGTAACTTGAGTTTTTATTTATTTGTGTACCTTTTGACTAAGACGATTTTTTTGGGAGACATAAATTGTAATTTAGATTGTAAATTGTTGTTTTTGTTATTAATAATATTAATAGTATTTTTTATTTTTTGTTTATTGACGATTCTTATTGGGAGATATAACATAATTATTTTATTTGGTAGTTGTTACATATATGAAGATTGATTGATTATTTTTATTTTTATTTTTGAATACCTATTATTGACGATCATTAAAGAAATTCTGTCAGTTTTGACATTATGTAAATTTAACCTGTAATTCTCTTTTATGAAATAAATGAATCTCAATCTGAATATGCCCATAGATGCAAAATCCCGTAACATTCTGCTATGAATACCCCACCGTTATAAAAAAGCTATGCTTGTTTTCCGATAGTCGCTTAGGAGATGATAGATTAACTGCTCACCGACATAAATCACGCTTTTTCAATCCCCTATAAAACCGTCAAAATGTCAATATAGGGGGAAAATCAATTTTTAGCGCCAACGTCCACTCATCAAACTGAAACTAAAAGAGGCTATTTTTTTAACGTATTAGTAAAAAACTAAATACGTTAAAAAAATAGTAGTTGATCGATTATTGAAAGACATCTTATAACGGCTTTTTTATATGAATTAAAAAAAAGAAACATAATCTAATACATATAAAGTAATTTAATAATCCGTCTCGTCTCGGAGACGTAATGAGTCATAAACAAATCGAATATAAATGTCAAGTATTTTTAATATAATGAAGATAAAACAAGTAAGTAAACCGTTTATGTATAGCTATCAATAAACTTAGCTAAATAGTTATGATCGGGCAGGTATCGCTCCTATATATACTTTCTCAACGTCGTATATGCAACGCACTTGATGGAACAAATACCCGTATTTAGAGTGAAAGAAAGGTGATTTTCCTATGAATTGATTGCTGTAGATCCGAGGTTCGGAAAGTAAAGCGACGGTATGGTGTACATTTACCTAAAGTAACCTCAGAGCAGTGTTGCCAGCAGAGTTGGGCGAAAAGTCTTATTACTTCTGAAAATTACATTTGTCTGTGGGTAATCTAGATTACAAAATAGTTGGAAGGAGTAATCGGATTACGAGACTTGGACATCTGGATGCCAGATGCTCCACATGATTATGATCCGCATTTTTGAAATAATTCAATTTTGACACGGAATGCATTATTATTGATGGGGATAGTTTGAAGGGTCGTGGTTCAAATGAGAATGTAATCAAAATAACATTTTATCGCTTTTTATTAAGAGTGTTATTATAACAAGACGATATGGAAGACTCAAAAACTTACCCCCTTATTCTTAAACGTCTCTTAACTTCATCATCATCATCATTTCAGCCATTTATCGCCCACTGCTGAGCATAGGCCTCTCTTCTAGTACACCACTCATCTCGGTCCTGAGCCAATCTAACCCAGAAGTGTCCCGCAATCTTACGAATGTCGTCGACCCAACGAGCCAACGGACGCCCAGGAGCTCTTTCATCCGAAATAGGCTACCAATCCTCTTAACTTAGCAAGCTGCTAAGAATTGTTTGTCCCTTTCGGTCTTATCAATATATCTGTATGAGCGATAGGAACAAACAATACTTAGCGGCTTGCTATGTCAGGAGACGGTTTTGAATAAGAGGGATAGTTTCTATTAATAAAAATGATTAAAGAAAATTTCCTTCAGTACCTATCGTTTGGTAAACAAATTTGGTAGCTGACTGCTAAATGAGCAATATAGTTACCCGCCTGCTAGCCTGGTAGCTATGAAACGAGACTAACTATCCCAGCTCGCAGCCAGATTTGGTATAAACCTGGTTACAAATCGGTAATGATTAGTTCCGATTTAAAGCCAGTTACCTATCGGGATTTTATTCCCATTTCGAATCTGGTTACGAAACTTTGGCTACCCAACGGTACCAAAGGTAAAATTTTAATCAATTTCGCTTTTTTCTTTCAAATTCCGGGTTTTTAAATTGTAGCTCTCGCATTTTTCATTTCAGTATCTGACAACACTGCTTCAGAGCAAAAAGCAGCTCTGCTAAGCACGGACATAAAGCTAGGTTTATGGTAATGAAAATTGCCTTCGTGCTAGATCCGCATAAAGGGGTCTTACGCTAAATTTATAGAATGCATTAAAATACTTACTTTCAGAGGTTTTTGTTAGTCAGCACGGGGTTTTGGCTATACTATTATGCTTTGGGTCAAAAAGGAGGCCAATTAAAATCAAATGTTTTTCTAGATTTTACACAACATGATTTGTGTTACCACACGTGTTCGTACAAACGTTTAATGCGCAAATATTATCATAAAATTCAAGTCATTACTAAACCGCGCAGTGGAGATAGATACCTAAGGCAGTGATCCTACCGCGAGCGAGAAAGCTATGAGCAGTCGGCTATAGAACTAAACAAAAGATAAGCAATCTCGTGTAAATAAAAGAGACACGGCGATGCTTATCGCTCACTCGCTCAGCGGTGGACTATGAGTCTATGAATATCGCCATGTCTCATTTATTTACACGGGAGTTTTTATCTTTCGTTCGCTTCACAAATAGCTCATAGCTTACTCGCTTGCGATGGGACCAGTGCCCTTTAATACTACAAAGAAGATCCCTTTTCTTAAAAATATGACTTAAAAACAAATATTATAGCAAGATACTTATCAAGACAATTTCCGCTGCCTACCCTATCAAACATGATACATCATTTTTTTCTTACATGTTTGCGATCGAATATACAAGTAAGTAGGTACCTACATAAGAGAGATACGAAGCCTGTTAAGTTTGGATTCCAGGCAAAGCAAGTATAGTAGTATATTTTTCAAAATAAAATAAATAACTATCTTGGGACATCATCCACAAATTAACCTACTTAGTCCCACGGTAAGCTCAATTAAGGCTTGTGATTTGGATACCAAGCGACGATATATATATAATAGATACTTAAATACATAGACAGCCATGACCAAGGAACAAATATTTGTGATAAATAAATACACAAATGATGCCCTCGCCGGGATTCGAACCCAGAACTTCCAGCTTCGTAGGTAGGGTCACTACCAACTAGGCTATGGAGGCTGACAAATAAAAATTGTGAACCGAAACTGGAAATTCTGAACATTTCCGCACCGGTCGGTATAAAACCAGGTTTTCGTATTTATTATTTATCCCTTGATCAGAAAGACCATCTTAATACATTTTCCACATTTGGTAACAAAACCCCTTAATCATTCAGTGTAAGGACTTTGAAATGATGTGCGTCGTTTTATTAGTAGCAAATCTTTTGTTTCGGGGCACTAGACCTTAATTTTTATGAAGCGTAAAACCGTTCTGTAACGAGATCCATTTCGGTTACATCTGTCACTCGAATAAGTACGTGAAATTGAAACTTCAAAATACTTTGAAAATGTTGACAATTTAATTTGCATAGTAAATTCAATTGTTACAACCTCGTAAGTTCCTCGTTTCTACCCGTAGTACTTAATAACATTTAGTTTTGAATTCATTTAAACAGGGTTGTTTTTGTTTTAAAACGTAAAAACTACGAAACAAAATTGCAATTGTCTGATGATAACGACAATTTGTAGCGAAACTTTAAAATTAACTGAAATTCTGAAATATCTGCGATCTTCGGAAAATAAAGAATTGTTTATTAACGATGTAATAGGCTGAATATCTGAGCGTTTCAACCGCCTAATTTTGGTGGCATCCTTTTTGCCGAAGTTTCTAAACGTCTCAATGTTATACTTCGTTTTTTGTATAAGGTAACGTGCTTCTTTAAAATGACAAAGTAGCACATTGTAACTAATAGAAACATTGGCAAAAATTATGCCACCAAAATTAGGCGGTTGAAACGCTTAGATGTTCACCCAATAACGGTTTTTTTAATAGTTCGTAATGTAAAAATATTATCGATGGATTCTGAAGGCAATAGTTTTCTAGTTTAAATTACTATGACAAAGCAAAACACCCTTAACCCTTAAATGCATGGTGTACGATGTATCGTACATAACCAAAACGTGGTTGGTGTTTAAAAACTAGATATGTATAATTATGTTCTTAAGGTTTAATTAATTAGTAATTTTTCAAGGAAAGTTAATGAACTTTCAAACTTATTACTGATTCGTGGGCGTAACTGTATTAAAAAAAAACTTACATTTGTTTTTAAGCAAGATGGCGGAAATTCGTTTTCGTTGCGTTTAGCGGTCTTTAACTAAGTAAGAAATATTTTTTTTATTGGAATTTTGTAATTCATACCATAACGATTTTACAATTACTGAATTTAATATATTACCTTTAAATCTAAAAGTAAATAATATTTGAATGTTTTATCATGCACGATTTTGCAAAAAAAATATAATGTATGATGTATCGAAATTTTGATTAGTAGTACAAATTCCATCAAGAATATGTCCACAGATTTTTTTTTCTATTTTTCTCGTGCTTGCGACGCTATTAAGCATGCACATTTAGTTTTTGGACCGAAAACAAAAATTTATGCATTTAAGGGTTAACATTACATTGATTAAACTTTATGTCGTTGCGGTAACGCATAAAATTGATAATTAGGTAGAGATTAATAAATGTAATGGAAATTTTGAGGAAATATGATTTTAAACAAATTTTAAAGACCTAAGAACTGGCGACTTCCTACCACAACACATCAGTATTGCGATACAGTATATGCCGCCAGCATCCTCAGTACAATGCTACAAAGGCCAATCTTAGATTTAGGTTAGGTTATTTAGATTTAATTTATGTACATGCAGGGTGGAAAGGGACGACGTTCCTTCCCGCTACCGATCGAGTCTACCAACCATTACGATGAACTTTCAGTATGGGACCAACATCGAAAGCGTACATGGAAAATTTACTTTTCCGTTATTGAACTCTAATCACATGTAAACTCACTTTGTATGAGGGGTTAATTTTTTTTTAAATATTTCTATGTTGGTTCCATACTGAAAGTTCATCGTAATGGTTGGTAGAATCGGTCGATAGCGGGAAGGAACGTCGTCCCTTTCCACCCTGTATATATTATAAGTACAGTTTTGAACATAGGTTTCAAGTAATACTCTAGACGATTTTAAAATATTAAAAATCTTTTGGTGTCTCTGGTGTTCAATGGCTCAAAGAACACGGTGTATAACAAACTTTCCAGCTTTAAGGCTATATAGGTAAAACTAAACTTGCTGCAAGCCGGCCCAACAAAGCTAATATTCATTATCGTAAAGTGCAAAGCTGCCACGAGTTGCCGTGGTCCCGACGTTGCGGTCGAGACCAGTGGTTTAGGTTGCTACTTCATTTTTGATATGTAATACATTACTGCAGACACTGAGAAACCCAACTTTGCAGGCTGCATTAGCAATGTACAAGTTGTAGAACATTCTAAAAATTGCGGGAATATACTCGGAAATTTCCGAGAATTTTCATGGGGATTTAAAAGTAAGTTCTCATTGAGAAAGTTTCTTTGAGAACTTATAAAAAAGTGTTATGAAGAATATTGTTTTTCACAATTGAGTAAACGAGGCATAATTTATGTACCTTAAAAGACGTGTATATCTGTATATACAATGGTTTAGCCATGATGAGATTGCTTGTAAAATTTAAATTGCCGAGAACATTTCTCAGTACAAACAAAATAACGAATCTACAATCCATTACGGTCAAACTGTACATCATTTTAGCCTAAACTCGCAAAACAAGTAGTATCGCTGCATTTTTGGTATGGTAAGACACCATAAGGCAGTATAAAATCACATTTTTCAAGCAAAAAAAAGTTGTGCTAGCTGCGTAGTACGTGAAAAACTGCGAAATTTACGGTCATTTTTATGTTCTGATTTTTATAAAAGAAACCTTACATTTTTTTGATATCATATGTTAGGAAGCGTTTAAAGATTAATACATTTCCAACAAGTTGACCTAACATGCTTTACCTAGTCTTATAGTTTCAGAGATTCGACAGTTTCGACACTTCAAAAAGTACTCTTGTTTGTAAACTGGATACAATTTTGGGTTTTGCTAATGTTTTCGGCTTAATATCGCCTCACCTAATTATAATTATTCTGTCCCTAGCATCATGTTCGCTCATGCTCTACTAACCAAATGTCACCATGTATACATAATACACCTTTTTTAACGGCTCAGAAAAAAAACTAAACATTTTAAGGCAGATGCACAATTGCATGTCCACATCGTGTAATAAACGTCCGCATACAGTTTAGTATCGTTGTACTGTTGCCACTTTTACGTCTTCGTCTTTACGATGCACCTATTTTCTATTTTGCTGGTGGTAGGACCTCATGCAGGGTCCGCCTATAGCTAACACCATCTTACCCGTTGCCGCTAAATAGCAGTGTTTGCATTGCTGTGTTTCGGTTTGGGGGTAAGACAGCCGGTGTATTTAATGGCATAGATAGAGGCAATCCTTAAAAGTCCTCAGGGTAGGCAGCGCATAGGCTTGTAAAAAGACTTACTATACGGTAAATGAATTTTTGTTAGATTGTATGTAATGGATATGTTATCTGACTACTGCATGTGAATTTTGTATGCCTTGCGGCCCAACATGGTGGACTAAAATTGTATATCCTTAAGACCTTTGTTTTAACCTGTGTTGAAGAAATATATTATTTGATTTGATTTGATTTGACTATCTGTACGCTATTGATAAATAACGTAGTCGCCAGTAAGAATAAGTTTTTCACAATCCCATCTCTTCCCGTGGGTGTCTTACTTAAGAGTCGACTAAAGGATTGAAGTGTCATTGACCATTTATTAATTGAAGATTGATGACGGTGCTCATTAGGCACTGGTCTCACCGCGAGCTACTAAGCTATGAACTATCGGCTATAAATACGAACAAAAGATACGCACTCCCGTGTAAAAAAAATGAAACTCTAAATGTCTCTTTTGTTTACGCGGGAGTGCGTATCTTTTGTTTAGTAGCTCGCGGTGAGACCAGTGCCTTCTAGTGGACTTCTTAAGCGCAGAATAATAATTATTCCTTAATTTTTTCACAAGCTCCTAGTCTAATATTAATTTAACAATACTTGAATGGGTGTTCAAACTGAAACTTGCCTTTATAATTAAGTCCGCAGTATAACTGTGCTATAACTGAAGGCGTTTCGGAGCAAGGCACGCCCATATATCTAACGTGCCTTCACTTTTCGAACAAACTCTATGAAGTTTTACCCCTTATAAACGTTTTACTTAGCAAGCCGATTGCATTGTTTGGCCCTTTTGGTCTTATTGACATATTGATAAGAGTGAAAGAGACAAAAATATTTATCGTCTTGCCTTATGAATAAGGAGGAAAGTTTTAGTTACTAACACTCACACGAGGTGTCGCTACCCCGGGTTTTATTATGAATATGTAAAGCACTAGGCTAAGTTACTTGGATTTTAGTTCTGAAACTTGCTCGTCTTTGTGTTAGTTTGAGTTTTACTTAAATTCAGTTTATTACAGGAAACGGAATTATTCTTCTTAAGAATTAGCATAAATATAAGTACCTAGTAAAATAGGTACTTAGTAAAGGTTGGAATTACAATAACGAGCAGAACTTTGTGATATTTAGATAATCCTTCCTCTAGCACGCTTCTGTTAAAGTCTGTCAATCCAACTTTGAACTTTGAACGAAATTTTCCTATCACTATTATTATTGAAACATGTTTTATTTTGTTTTATTCAAAGTCTTTCATAAAAATAACTATGTAACGAATATGATAAAGATGTGTAAATTTTCGTAATTCGGCTGCTCAAAGTCAAATTCAAGTATGTCCATTTTTGCAAATTTTGCAGGAGAGCAAAAAAACGTAATTTGTCATTTTCATCGACAAATAAACTCAAAATTAATTCAAATTTATTGTCATGGCATTTAACACTATAATACAAATTTTTTGATGATTTTTATTTTCATTTTTATTGCTCAGTTTAATCACAAATAATAAGAAATGTTTTCAGCTTTGTCGCACACCCACTTTTTGGGAACAACCGTCAACGTAAAAACAAGCAAGTCTGACATGCTTTATTTTAGGTTTGTTGCATTGTACTAAAATGTAGGGGAAAATGAGGCAGTTACGTCTTTTTGCTTTTGTTATGAAACGTATTTTGTCGAATTCTCTAAAACAACTAGATCAAATATGTTCAAAATCATGTTACGAGTAGATTGCATCATGTCCCATATTTCTGATATTTTTTCATATTTTTTAGACCTGCCGATAAAAAATTAAGGGGTGTAGACACATTTTTTTAGACTTTCTGGACTATTATTTCTGAAAGTATTCCATTAATCAAATTATTGGTAACCATAAACTTATTTTAAAAAACCTATCATATGATGTATTACAAATTAAGATTTGGATAAAAAATTTTTTTTGACATTTAGATACATGTATGGGATGCCCCCCCTCAAAAAATGTTATTTTGCAATTTATATTCAAAACTCAGTAGCAACACACAATATATACCTTGAGCTGAAATTTCATAAACGTACGCTAAACAGTTACAACAGAAACCGCTGTTACATACAGACGGACACACAGGCAGGACGCAAATGACTTCCGCTTTTACTTAAAAATCTTAAAATATACGTATAAACGTCTGCTTAGTTTAAAAACCAAACGCTGAAATCAAGCATCTCCAGAGAAAATTTGAATTTTAAGTACTTATCTCATTTAGAGATACTGCTTTCCAGCTTGGATCTGGATCAAATGCTTGGTTTTAGCGTAGATGTTGAGGGAAATTCGACAAAGCTGAAAACATCTCTTGTCTATAACTTCCAAAATAAGGGGTTTAGAAGAAAATTTTTGATGCAGAAAAATGCGTTTTCAGATCCTTTTTCAAAATATGCAAAAATACAAAAACTGAAAAAAATGGACATACTTGACTTCAACTTTGGGCAGCCGAATTAGTTATTTTAACCAAGTTACAACTACGACACATAGAGACTTTGGACGACTGAAACAAAAATAGCTATGTGATAAATTTTATTATTGGTAATATTTATTTTTCTCGTTAAGAAACTGAGATTCGTTTTTATAAAAAACATTAAAATATTTTAAACTGAACATATTTTTCAAAATAAAATATTGGCCTACTATGAGTGAACAAGATTCAAAATAAACAGTTTTTTGTGTCTCCTGTAAAGTAGCAATAAAACAGATAGCGACTTTTGTAGGAACAGCGACGATTTGATGTAATTGGTCAATTTTGCACTGCTCCGCTTCAGTGGAGCCGCACCCTCAAATCGCAAGTATGCACAGAGCCTTACGCCCCGGCCACGACATTGGTATAAGGCGACCAGCGGCGAGCGAATCCATGAGTTGGAGCGGGATGCCGATATGGGCACGAGAGCGAGCACCGCTACGCGTTACGCTATACGTTTTCCGCTAAGCCGGTCGCCTTAGACCGATATTGTGGCCGCGGCATTAGACTTACCTACGTACTCGAGTAATGAGCCATTTACTTGATTAAGAATTAAATTACATCATCGAGATTCAATTTTTAAGTTACCTACATCAAAATCCGCCTAAAACAAAATCCCCTGAATTTATCATAAGAAACCCAAAGATAATTACTCTAAATGTCAATTAAGAACATTATTAATCACGTGCCGTTGAACATCCGTGTAGAACCCTTTCTAGGCCCACTATTACACACGATTCCAGTCTTTATGTGTTCGGTTGTAAGGGTAATAATTCTGTGAGGATTTTTTGCGCCGGCTGGTCGAGTCACCTTACATACTTTATCATAAACGTCAGGCTGCCCTTTCTACGCTCACGTTCACCTTTTTTCCGTTTGCTGTGAAATTCGATAGGGCCCCAGTTAATCGAATGTCCCTAATAAATCTAAGTGCCTGTTAGACAGGTACTGTTACTGCTAGGTGACTGGGGTAGAGGGTTGTTCGATCGGATAAAATGGTCGCCGGTTTCGGATAAAATGGCCGCTAAATAGTTTTGTAATTGTTAGTTATAAAATATATACCAATAATCAGTTGAATAACAAAAATGTCAACAAAATATGGCTGACTTTCCATTTGACGTCAAATTCAAGCTCAAATTGAAATTCAAATACTTTAATGTTATAAAACACATGTCAAAAAAAATTATATACAAAATTAAATAGGTACCTAATTACCTTATTTTAAAAATATAAATTATAAAAATTTTAACTAAAAATGTATGTGAACACAAGGTTTAAGATTTTAAGTTAATAATAAAATCAAGATTGCAAAAATGCGTGATTATGGAAAAATTCAAGTTTTAAGGTTGGTTTACATTTTTTTTATTCTACTGACGATTGGTTTAGATGAGTTTGGGTTACACTTCATCACAAGTGTATCGATGTTATTAGTAGCTTTCATCTGCATGAAGTAGGTATATATTTACGTCATTTTTTAGTAACTACCTACTTATAAATCTACATACTTATATCCAGTTTCCTTGTTATCAAACTTCATACGAATTCATACCTCTATTAGTACAAAAAACCGGTAGAATAGTTTGAATTGAATAGCTCAATCGTTATCTACGTATTTGAAAAAAGAGATAAACGGACCAATTTTAGTGACTAGCTGTTGCCCGCATCTTTGTCTAAGTAAAATTCGGTTAACGCTACCTCGAACTTGAACATAACTACTTATCTAAACTCCGGCATTTTAATTTATATCATATGTCTTTTCCTGGGACTTAATCTAAAATCCATATCAAATTACATGAAAATCGTTTCAGTAGTCTAAGCGTGAAAGCATTCCAGACAAAGCTACTTTCACATTTCCAAGTCCTAGCGCCGGTTTCGAAGTTAGCGGTAGCAAAGCCACTTTTGATTGAATTTTGTTTTTTTTTTTATAATATTTTCTAATTTATATTATTAGTATGGCAAACTTGGTCGAAAAATTTACCACCCTATTCGGTCAGCGTGTTTTTCGCAATTATCGCCTACTTTACAAAGTGGTCAAAAAATAAGTGCCTTAATTCCCGCTGCCTGTAAGATTTTGGCTTATAGTACGGTCAAATCGTACATAATTTTACTCTAAACTCGCAAATCAAGTAGTATCGCTGCATTTTTGGTATGTTGTTTAGACACCATAGGACAGTATAAAACCATATTTTGCAAGCAAAAAAAAGTTGTGCTAGCTGGGTAGTACGTGAAAAACTGCGAAATATACGGCCATTTTTTAGTTTCTGATTTTTATTTAAAAAACCTTACGTTTTTTGATATCATATGTAAATAAACGTTTAAAGACTAATAAATTTCCAACAAGTTGAGCTAACATGCATTACCATAGGTCTTATAGTTTCAGAGATTCGAGACTTTAAAAAGTACTCCTTTTTGTAAACTAGATAAAATTTTGTGTTTTGCTAACGTTTTCGACTTAATATCGCCTCACCTAATTATGCTACGAAAAACATGCAATAATGACCTTATAGCGCACTTAACATTCTTTAATTTAAGGGTAAAATTAGGTCAGTGAACTTTGTAGTTGAAAGTATGAACTCGAAATTCCAAAGGCTGGAGGCCCAATATCTAAGTTTTTCATACAAATCGCAAGTCGAGTTGCAAAGCTGCAATTTTGGTATATTATAAAGGCCTTATAGATATATACGAAAATGCATATTAAAAGAAAAACAAAAAAATAATTTGGGCATAGGACGTAAGAAACGGAAAAAAATTCGCACTTTTTTTAGTTTTTGACGTTTAACTAAAAATCTATTATCTTTTTGATACTAATTGCTATGAAACTTAGAAAGAACATTAAATTTGAAAGGATTTGAGCTACGTTACTTCACCGTAAGTTATATATATTTTGAGGTACGACATTTCACAAAGTGCCCTTTTATCAAAACATAAACAAATTTTAGGTTACGTTAAAGCTATTCACTAAATATTGGCAAAACGTTCGCGCTAAGGGAAAAAAAGTAATTGTAAATAATAACTATATTAAATTTGAAACAAATTGAGCCGATAACAATTACTGTAAGTCTTATAGTTGGGGGTATGCGAGGCTTCAAAACATGCACTTATTTTCTTAACTTAATGAAGGGCACATTTTGAAATGTCGTATCTCTAAATCTATATAATTAAGGGTAATGCAAGGTAGCTCAAATCCTTTCGAATTTAATATTCTTTCTAAGTTTTGTAGCAATTAGTATCAAAAAGATAATAGTTTTATAATTAAACGTCAAAAAGTAAAAGAAGTCCAATATTTTTTCTGTTTTTTTCGTCCTATGCCGAAGTTCCTTTTTTGTTTTTCTTGTAATATGCATTTTTGTACGTCCTTATAGCACCTTTATAATATACTAAAGTTGCAGCTTTGCAACACGACTTGCGATTTGTATGAAAAACTTAGATAGCGTGCCTACTGCCTTTTGAATTACGCGTTTTTATTTTCAATTACAAAGTTTACTGACCTGATTGTACCCTTAAATGAAAGAATATTAATTGCGCTATAAGATAATTATTTCATGTTTTTCGTAGCATATTTAGGTAAGGCGATATTAAACCAAAAACGTTTGCAAAACTCAACATTTTATCTAGTTTACAAAACAGGGTACTATTTGAAGTCTCGAATCTCTGAAACTATAAGACCTACGGTAATGCATGTTATCTCATCTTGTTACAAATTCATTCATCTTTAAACGTTACCTGATACATATTGTCAAAAAACATAAGGCTTTTTTTATAAAAATCAGAAAATAAAAATAGACAGTAAATTTCACAGTTTTTCACGTATAACGCAGCTAGCACAACTTTTTTTTGCTTGCAAAATGTGGTTTTATACTGCCCTATGGTGTCTAAATAACATACCAAAAATGCAGCTTTACTACATGTTTTGCGAGTTTAATATACGATTTGACCGTACTATTAGACGGTTTTTGAAAGTTTCTCACAGGTGGATAAAATTTAGAAATGACCTAAAATAGTAGTGCTGCTGTTTTATTACTAAGGTACAGTCACGTCTAATAATATGTATACATTTCGGAACGTATGTCAAAGGCATAATTATCAACATCGTATACATATTATTAGAGCCGACCGTACTAGGTACTACCTGGCATTTTGAGAAAATATTTTTATGAAAATCGCTGAAAGGGCTTGTCATGGTTCTCGAAATCTCACTGGCAATGAAAATGCACATATTTTTGACCACCTTGTATAATATGCGAAACTTGCGAAAAAACAGGCTGATCGAACACGTAGTTTTAATAATATTTACCTTCTCTAGTAGGTAATTATTTTACTGTTTAAGTAAATGCAGTTCAATACATATGTTGTATTTATTAATTATTTATCCCTATCGGCATATCACATGCTTCACATATGTAACAAGTCTAAGATAATCTAGCAATAAAGAAGATATCATACATAAATCTGTTTATATACACGTGATATGTTTAGTATGTTATCGTAGAGATAAAACATTATTGCTCGATTAAATAAATATTGAAGAACGTTAATATTCCTAGAATTATAGGAGTTACGTAACATTGTGCATGCGGATATTAATATCAGTTATTTATTACATCCAAAATTGATCATATATTAATATCGCAATTCACCTAAAATAAATATTAATATAACGTTTAAATAATTGTCGAAAGTTCATTTACGATATCGACGATCAAAATTTGTTAACATTCTTTCTTTCAATTTAAGAGCTCTGAGCTCTTGTCGGTGTAGCCATATGCAGCTGTCTCCACACTCCTCTGTCCTCGGCAGTCCTCTTCACCTCCTCATACGACATGACGCCCGCTTTCTCCTTTATTTGGTCAGTGTATCTTATTCTTGGTCTTCCCCTTCCTCTCTTTCCATCCACTTTTCCTTCTATAATGTTCTTCAAAAAGTCATCATGTCGAATGAGATGGCCAACCATCTTGCCTCGTCTATTGTCTATTGTTGCCAATAATGCCCTCTCTTCTTGAACTCGCCTCAGCACTTCTTCATTTGTTACTCTATCTGTCCACTTTATTCCCTCCATTCTGCGCCAGCACCACATCTCAAATGCCTCCAGCCTCTTGTTAACATTACAAATTGAATATTTCGAGGAATCTCAAAATAGAGTATGTTGTTAATTAACGGATACGTAAGGTTGAACTCGATATGTAATGCATTCTATCGCGCTCGCTCTGTTTTTTTGTCAGGTTAAAACTTTAGAGGGCCATCTGTACTGGGAAACGTCGTACGATACACTTTCGAAAAGTAAATTCGTAACACAAATATCGATTTAAAAAACTCCCTTCGGTCGTGTTTTAATTTATCGCCAGTTCGGCTGCCCTATGCAGAAATCAAGTATCTGTGTTTTGGCAAATTTTACATTAGAGCGAAAAAACGTTTTTTTTAGACTTTTCTTGATTATATGTTTACTAGTTAAATGATAGCATTAAAAATTGCTGTGTTTTATTATGCAAGACATCATTAATAGGAAACTATAAAAAAAAATCAAAATTATGAGGCCAATCATTTTAAAATGCAAAAACAGTTTTCTGCATAGAATGTTTTAAGATAATTTTAAAGCTTTTCTACAAAAAAACAAGTATCTGTATATAATTTCGTGTTTTAGTAAGCTTCTTCTTTATAAGTTTATAACACAAGCATATTTTATACTACATTTTAGATGCCAATAATTAAGAGTATGTCATACTTGTGTAAAATATATTAATGTAGTATGTATTTCAAGTATTTCACGGAAAAGAAGCCCCTATTCTGTTTGAATGCAAGTTGTTTTAAAATTCATAAATGTAGCACAAGTTTTTTTTTCTGGAACAAAGTATTTCTCATACAGAAATGCTTAAAAAATTACATCAATTACTTAAATTGTAGGAAACTACAAATACCTCAAATACCGAACCGAAAAAGAACTTCAAAACCGACAGTCTGTGGAAAATATCTAGACGCAGGCGTGGAAGACATAAAAACAATGGAAAGTTATAGTTTTGTTCAATTAATCAACATACAATATAGTTGTATGTATATTTTATTATTTACACCTGGTACAGAACATAAAGATAAAAATACCTATATAAATCAACCTTATTCAAACATCTGTATTAACTAGTTCACCTTCCTCTATTAAATCTAGTGATTGTGAATTTTATTGCAATTGGGTTAAAAATAATTGCTAATTACTTGGCATTAAGGGCACTAACTTTGCCAATTTTTTTTTTTTTGCAGACCTCTGCCTCCTAAGACATTGTTTTTTTTTTTGGTAATTCGTGCACTATTTTTTCTGTAAGAAGTCCACTACTTTCTATTCCTAATTCAAATTATTTTCATATAAAATACAGTCTAATATCCGTTTCTGAAGCAAACTTCAACCAAGTTTCAATAACAAATTCCTTAAGTTGTCATTTTTATAATTTTTCATCACATTCAGCTAGGGGTAGAAACTACCACAAATCTCGAATTTTACTCGTGTTATTATTTTCTAAACATAATGTAGAAACTATCTGTTTTGCCCTATGGCGAGCATTTGAATGAAACCATTCCAGTGTTCTTTGCGTCTTTTCACTTTAAATAACTTATACAGCCAGGAAAACACTTCAGTTATCAGATAATAAGCACTTCAATAACACTTTACGTATGTATACGAACTATGAAAAAACAGCCATATTCATTACTTGAATTAAAAAGGTACCACAGGACAATTTCTACCCGAAACTCAAATAAAATATATAAATATAAGGTTTTGGTATCCTAATAAAATGAAAATTTCTACGCTAAAGTCAAGTAACTCTGCGATCTATATCAATATTTCTATGCTAAAGTCAAGTAACTCCGCGATCTATATCAATATTTCTACGCTGAAGTCAAGTAACTCAGTAATCTATATGAATTTCAAGTATCTTTTGCAAGATACTTGATTTCAACGTAGAATTAGGGTATATACTTGTTTTTAGCGTAGAATACCCCGTTAAAAAAAATACTTGGATTTTTTAAAGTTCTGTATTTAGAAAAATATTCATTATTAAAAAAAAATTTAAATACTAAAAAATGCATTTTAAAACAGTGAATCGAATGGTGTAAAAAAACTTTTTTTGATAAATTTCGAGATACTTGATTTCTGCGTAGGGCAGCCGAGTTGTCTCAATCTTTTTTTTTCGCACTTGTATCGTCATGTACTATTACAATGCATTATGTGAGAAAAAATATAACAATACCAACCAAAAAAAGACCAGGAAAATTTATTACTGAAAAAGTATCACTTTCTGTGCATGTAATGCATCATAAAATATTTTTCATCACACTTGCTGTCTAAGCGCGCCATTTCCACCCATTGCTTGCATGCGTAGCGGGAGTAGTAGAAAAGTGAAATTCCCTAGAGAGTAATAGAAATGTCAGTACGTCATAGAATAATATTTTGTCTTAAAACTATTTTTTGTGTCCGCAATTGTGATAAAAAACATTGTATGCATAACGGTCGGTAAGCGGAATACTAACTCGAGTCATTAAAATCCCTGCGCCTACGGCGTCGGGCTTCTAACACTCTCGTTAGTAATTCCATACTTTTTACCTCCCTTGATGCACAATGTACTATTTCCCTGCTGCTCGTAAACAAGAATACAAATTTGTACCGTCATTCATCATTAATGAAGCTGAATGTAATTCCCAAATTATGCCAGTCCTCGTCACCCTCATTTATACAACAAATGAGTAAAAGAGACAAAGGAAATTGCGAATAGCATGTCGCCGGTGTAGCATTAAGTCTTGACACACGTAGCATCACAGATTAAATAAAACTGGCAGATATTTCCGCTACCGCTTTTTTGCTTAACTTTTGCAATGGTATGTGTTCTGTAAAGTCAAAATAAAATTGAACGTATTGTGAAAACACAAATCAAATTATTTATATATTTTGATTTGTGCTTTTATTTTTTCCCCTGTAATCACACTACTTAATCCCCACCTCGGACGTTGGTGATCTTGGTCGTTTTTTCGTTGGTATATGGCATCCAATATCTATAATCAAAATAAAATTATTATCCTAATACCATACTATCACCAAAATTATAAAAACTCGTTCTCCTCACGCGTAAAAGTCTGTTGGAATAGGAAAACAAACAAACCTCTTCGACATTGGCAAATTTACCTTGCTGTTAAAACAAGCAAGAAGTAAAGCTTGAGAAAAAAAAAAAATATCACAGATTAAATAACTCTAACAGATATGTTAGCCTGCCTCGGTAGCCTAGTTGGTAGGCTTCAAGGCTGAAGATTTCGAGTTCAAATATTGGTGGGACCTTTATAATATCGTTATGTGTTTACGAGTATCATAAATATTTGTACAGTCAAGAGCAAAAGTAAGTGATCACCTTATGCCTTATCACAATGGAATAAGGTCTATAATCGAACAAGAATGATCACTTACTTTTGCTTATGACTGTACATAGACCATTAGGTCTATTTGTCTGATTTCTTATGAAATTCATTGATTTTATAGTAAAGCTGCAAATTTATGTTTCAAAAATTTTAAAATATGTTTTCTTTACCTACCCTAGCAAAATAGCAAACGGCCTCTTCAACCCCATTTAAATTCTGTGTTAAAAGAAAAAAAAGTGGCATGAAAAATCAAAACTTGTTATATTTTAATAACAATCCTATATCATTAAATCGCGTTAATTACTTATCTAAAACGCTTTATAAAATAATTGCAAACAAGTAATACACGATAAATCGGAAAAATACTGATAGCATTTTTTTGTATCCTAAAAAACTTAGGTTATGAGTACTTTTTTTCTGATATAACTCACTTTGCATTTGGTTATATGATTGAAATGTACTACTGGAATAGACAGGACATTGAATATGATGAAGAAAACCAAAGTAATTACCTATATTTTATAAAAAAAAAGTTAAAAATGGAACTAAGGTCAATGTAGGTAAGATCGTCTAACAGGAAAGTCCGTCTACCAACCGATTTCCGACCCTAATTGAACAGTAAAAGATGCATATGACGGACTTTCCTTCAAAATAAAATATACCGGACTTAGCCGCACTGACTTTAAATGACGCTTACTATTTTGTCGACATGTGCTTTTATGATTGTGATGTATCTGGGAGAAATAAGTATTCTTTGACACATGTGGCTTTAAGACGTCTTTGTGTCTTTGTGCAGGTCTGGGCTTAATCAAGTGTCAGGATTTGATGGTCGTAAGGACTAGCTTAGTGACTTAGTTGCTAAGACATTTGTTTTATAGCTTTCAGTGTGCATGAATATCCGACAATGTTAGCCGAATAGGAGATGCTGGCTGTATGTTTATTTCTACTAAACACTAATCTGTCGTAAATTTACTATTACTATCGTAATCTACTATATGACGTGATTAATGGACAAGCCCAAGGTCGCGTCTCGAGGTGTTTCTCTATTAATATAGGTAATCATTTTGATCTCGAATTTAGTCAATGAAAACTTGAGCTGTGATTTTAGTTGTTTGACGTATATAATTAATATTATAATATTGATTAAAGACTTAATAGATCATAAAGTAGGTGAAATTATGTATATAATTGGGTATTTTATCCTAGTTTTACTCTATTTCCTTAAGATAATGACTTATCGTGACAAGGTACCCAGTTTAGTAAAATGTAAAATTGTATGTTTTACACGACTAAAACAAAACTTTTATAAATAAAAATGCATTGATTTCTGCAATAATTATACCAAATTACGCAAATTCAAAAATTTATATAAAAATAGTGGTTCAACCTAGAGTCATGATTCTTTTTTTATTGATAGCAAATTTAATCTCCCTTTTGGAACTATGCATAACTCAATACCCGCAACAAAGTACTTTTCGATGTGCACAGCCACATATTTACCTTGGATACTTCAGCATCTTAGAAACGTTGGATACACAGTTCGAAAGGTATAGCAGGGTCGCGTTTTATAATGTTACAATTTCGCTGTTTGCCTCTCTAACGCACGCACATATCATATTATTGGCTAGAAAGAGAGGCAAACAGCAAAATTGTAAATTGTAACTTTATAACACGCAACCCAGGTATTGTAGTAGCAAACAGTACTGTTATGATTAGTAGTTTACTAATCATAATCTACATTAGAAGATATGTACACTCAGTTGCAGAGAAAAGTAGACCCCCTTGCATACAAATTTGTATGCAAGGGGGTCTACTTTTCTCTGCAGCTGAGTGTACATATTATTATAACCCCTTCTAAAATTGTCATTTTGCACTTTTCTGACCGTTTGTTACTTTTTTTAAATTATATTTACCTTTTTTTCTGTATTGTATAATTATTCATACTAGTGCTATTATATGAGCTAATCGTAATATAAAATAAGTAAAAAAAGTTTTAAGTTAAACGGTTTTTATTGCACCAAAAACTAGAAAATAAAAATTTCATGTATCTAACCGTAGATGCTACTTTCTGTAGATTACTCACGTGAAACTATTATCACTGTAGTGTTCCCAAGTCGGATGCTGAAAGCCACGTTTAGCCTCTATGTCAGTGGATTAAGCGTTACCTAATCGGAAACTTTTACCAAACTAAAATAAAAACGTGGGGCGTACGCAATTTTGATTAAGTCACTATAATTATTTAAGAACACACATAGAAATCAAGACGGGAATAGTGTAATTTTGTTCTGGCCTTGATAAAAGCTATTTACCTCTGTAGAAGTGATGGGACAGATGGATGATATTTTGAACTTGTACGTTTCTTTATAATAACTCCCCACGTTTTTATTTTTGTTTGGTAAAAGTTTCCGATTAGGTAACGCTTAATCCACTGACATAGAGGCTAAACGTGGCTTTCAGCATCCGACTTGGGAACACTACAGTGATAATAGTTTCACGTGAGTAATCTACAGAAAGTAGCATCTACGGTTAGATACATGAAATTTTTATTTTCTAGTTTTTGGTGCAATAAAAACCGTTTAACTTAAAACTTTTTTTACTTATTTTCCCTGCTGAATAGATATTTTTAGAAATCCGACACTAAAAAAATGTTATTAAATATCTCGATCGACAAATGAAAACCAAAGGCTGGGCGTGGTTAATGTAAGCTTGAATGCCCGAAGTGTCTCAAATGGACGTGTTATTCATACAATAAGTACCTTAGATAACAGAGACCTGACAATAAGGAATATATCAATCAATTTGGTTTATTGAAAAAATCAAGTAAAATTTTTTATATTGTACCTACACATTATACAAGTCGAATTTCGAGACTATAAAATATAAACTCAGTCTCTCAGTCGACCTATCTGTCTGTCTCCCTGTCTGTCAACTGGAGCTACGCGATTCACTCACGCTGTCACTCTATCAGCTGGAGGGCCGCAGGCCCGACGGCTCTCCCTACGCGATCCACTCACACTGTCACTCTATCAACTGGAGGGCCGTAGGCCCGACGGCTCGCCCTACGCGAACCACTCACCCTGTCACTCTATCAGCTGGAGGGCCGCAGGCCCGACGGCCCTCCCTACGCGATCCCCTCACACTGTCACTCTATCAACTGGAGGGCCGCAGGCCCGACGGCTCGCCCTACGCGATCCACTCACGCTGTCACTCTATCAGCTGGAGGGCCGCAGGCCCGACGGCTCGCCCTACGCGATTCACTCACGCTGTCACTCTATCAGCTGGAGGGCCGCAGGCCCGAAAGCTCTCCCTACGCGATCCACTCACGCTGTCACTCTATCAGCTGGAGGGCCGCAGGCCCGACGGCTCGCCCTACACGAATCACTCACGCAGTCACTCTATCAGCTGGAGGGCCGCAGGCCCGACGGCCCGCCCTACGCAAACCACTCACGCTGTCACTCTATCAACCGGAGGGCCGCAGGCCCGACGGCTCGCCCTACGCGATCCACTCACTCTGTCACCCTATCAGCCGTGACCCTATGAGTCTATCAGCCGGAGGGCCGCAGTAATGACATACGGTACTAAACCGTGGTCGTTTACAATGGGCCTCATAAGAAGGCTCAAAGTCACCCAAAGAGCAATGGAGAGGCCTATGCTAAGAGTCTCTCTGCAAGATAGGATTAGAAATGTGACCATCCGTAGCAGAACCAACGTAACAGTATAGCTCTTCGAATCGCTAAACTGAAGTGGGCGGGGCTCGCGTGGAACCGATGGCCATTGGGGCGGTAAGGTTCTCGAGTGGCGGTCACGTACCGGAAGGCCCCCCACAAGGTGGACTCATGACCTGGTTAAGGTCGCTGGATACGGGTGGCACAGGGCCGGTCCTTATGGCTATCTTTGGGGGAGGCCTATATTGTATGTATGTATGTATGTAAATTCTTTATTGTACTCAAAATACAGGCAAAAATACAAATTTTTACAAAGAATTTGACAGGTACAAAGGCGAACTTATCCCTGTAAGGGATCTCTTCCAGTTAACCTTTGAGCAAAGGAGTCGTCGATATGAAGCAAAAGATAGGCAAACATACCGTGTACAGTGGAGAATATATTTGAGTAATACCAAAAACTTAACTGTTATTATATTATACCAACTAACATAAACTCATACATCCAATACACATATAATTAAAATATTAAATACATATACGTACATATACTACACATCAATACTCAACCAATTCACAAAATGTCGGAGAGCCACAATTTTTTCAGACTGTTCTTGAGTGACGCCACAGACTGGGACTGTCTGAGGGACAATGGAAGCCCATTCCACAATTTCACAGCACGCACCAAAAAAGATCTAGAGTAAGTACGCGACTTATTACACGGCAAAGCAAGAGTTAGGTTAGCACTCGAACGCAAGCGGTGATTACTACCGTCAGCTAAATAAACAAATCCTTCGGAAAGGTAAGGGGGCGAAGAAGGATTGAAAAGGACGTTAAAAAGTAAGGACAGGATATGCACGTCTCTGCGACGACGGATCGGAAGCCATCCGAGCTGAGAACGAAACTGAGAAACGTGGTCATATTTTCGCAAGCCAAAAATATATCTGATGCACACATTTTGCAGACGCTCGAGCTTATCCAGAAGCTCCTCCCTCAGATCCAGAAAAGCAATATCTCCATAATCCAGAAGAGGAAGCAAGAGCGACTGCGCAAGGGTTATTTTAGTTTGATATGGGAGAAAATTTTGTAGGCGTCTCAAAGAATGAAGTGATGCAAACACCTTTCGGCTAATGTCCGCTACATGGGGTGTCCATGAGAGCGTCTGGTCCATGATGATACCTAAATTTCGCACAGTGGAAGAGAAAGGAATAGGAGTGTCACCAAAATAAATATCGGGAACCGTCATAGCCGAGAGCTTATTTATAAAGTAAGGGCTACCAATAACAATTGCTTGCGATTTCTTCGCATTGACTTTTAATCCATAATTAGAAGCCCAACAACGAATCAAGTCTAAATCACTATTAATGTCAATAACCAAGCTCGACAAATCCTCAATACTAGCCGCTGAATATATCTGTAGGTCATCCGCATATAAATGATACCGACGGTAGAAAGGCTAATTGACTTTACCGACATTTTATGAACTTTACAGGAGAGCCGTTTAAAGTTTTATTTTTTAGAAAAAAAATCGCTACAAAAAAAGTAACAGGTATATTGTAACGCAACTGCCATCAAATATTCAAGATATAAAGGCGCATACTTTGGTTCCTACCTTGATAAAATTAGTTTATTATGTCTCGAAATAAAGGTCGCTTAAGACAAATTTGCTAAAAATGAGAGAAAGGCTAATTGGTTCAAATACCAACAGCGTCTGCCGCCGGAGGCAAGTCAAATGACTGTAGTGTACAAGTGCACTTTTTTAAAAAGAAGGCTAAATGAGCTAAGCGCTAATTTTACTATACAACGGGGTAAGGCTAAACAGTTTAAGCGATTCTTTAATGGAAATAAGTGGCGATTCTAATTGACTTAATGACACACACTCATTGAAAAACGGATTGCTTAAATCTCAGGAATTATATGAATATGATTAAACATGGTGGTTGAAGCTCGGATATTGAGAGACAAAGGTATAATTACTCTGCAGGTCTAAAGAAAACGAAATGAATGAAAATCGTTTTTCTCAATTTTTATTGCTATATAAAGAAAAATATTTGCTTCTAATAACATAATTAGATAGTTATTTGGCAGAATCAGTCTTAGAAAAATTGCGGATATTGATCACAGCGTTTCATCCGCAATAACCTTTCTGTCGCTTCTATTGGAAAAAAATGCTCTTTTTGCCTAACATCTTTAATTCATTTGTTACTACGATTGATACGTTACATTTTTTAATCTTAATTTTTATTACATCTGTAGTCAGTTTTTTTTACAATATAAGCTGCAGAATTATGTAAGTAAGTATTTAGACTTAAACTTTAATTATTATTAAATAATCAAGAAATAACAATGAAAATAATTAAATTATTTCATAATGTGAAATACACGATTTCAGTATCACACATAAATCACTACGGCACATGCGCCTACCGGCACAGACTACAAGTGATTGACGCGCCCGCGCGGGGGGCGGCGGTAGTTATAGGCGAGCGGCTCAAAAAGCACCGACGGCGGCAAGAGTGTGATTGTACCGCCAAGTCAAAAGTTTCTTATAGAAATTTTTGATGATTTAAGCTACACTGATATGATGCATTATGATTTTATCATAAGGATTTAAATGACACAGATCAAACAAATATTCTATTTCAACCGACATTCTCATCTATAAAAAGAGGTTCAAAATGCTTAAGTAACATACATTTTATGGTTTAGGGTTTTACGTATTTGGTTGAAGCGACCCATGCCCTAAAAAATTGGGAAGAGCTAAATGGTTCAAGCGACATGCTTCTTTTATTTTAAATGGAGGCTAAATGCTTCAAACTCCTATGGTGGCACTTTTTTGTTGAAGTTCAATTGACTTAAACGACTATGCTCGTGTGTGATGGAGTAAAGCCAAAAGGTTCAAATCAAAACGAATGGCAAAGTTGGGAAAGTAAAAACCGCTTAAGCGGGCACCAATCAAACATGTTTGTGGGTCAAGTCACGTTTCATTCAAAAATGCAATTTTTTGTGTTGCTTCATGCCTTGATTTTTTTAACGCTGTACCAAATTTCAGAAGTGTTAACCGCCATCAAAATCGTCTGATCGCTATGAGCTCAATCGACGGAGAAAAATCTGCCGATTCCGATGATATAAATAACTCAATATCGCCCAAAGTGTCGCTTAAGCCAATTAGCCTTTCTACCGTCGTACGACGAGTTAAGGGACCTGGTGATACCATTAATAAAAATTGAAAAAAGTAGTGGAGAAAGTACCCCACCTTGAGGAACGCCAGCGGAGAGCTCACACCAGTCGGATAGCTTGTCGTCGAGTCTCACCCGCTGCCTCCTACCAATAAGGTAATTGCGAAACCAAGAAATAGTCGTTTTAGAAAAGTTTAGAGTACGGAGTATAGCGAGAAGTATATCGAAGTTGACAGTGTTGTAGGCACTACTGAAATCTAGGAGAACGAGGATTGTGAGCTTCTTATGCTCAATATTAAGGTGAATGTCGTCGGTGACCTTAACCAAGGCGGTGACTGTGCTATGCCCGGGGCGGAAACCAGACTGGAAGGGATTTAACAAGGAATGCATATTAAGATGAGATAGGAGACGGCGATTAACAAAATGTTCTATAACTTTGGACAAAATAGGGAGAATGCAGATGGGACGGTACTGGGAAAAATCAACAGGATTAGAGCTTTTGGGTAGCGGAATTATGTGGGCATTCTTCCAGGATGACGGAAAAGTACCCGTGGATAAGGAGAAATTAATGATAACAGAAAGGACGGGAGCGATGTTTTCCGCCACAAGCATAAGCATGTCCACACCCAGGCCATCCTCGCCGACGGCTTTCGTCTTAATAGACTTCAGAATGGCAAGTGTATCTTGCGGGGAAATATCACCAGGTTCAAAGGGAGGCAAATCAGGGTGTTTGTTCTTGGCAAGAAGTGATAATGTTGATTGTTTAATAGACGAATCGAGAATGACTGAAGAAGTACTGAAGTGAATATTTAATGCATTTAAGTCAAAGAAATTTGGAGAATTTAATTGAGTTTTGCCCACCCCAAGAGATTTTAGAAATTTCCACAGTTTCGCGGGAGGACAGTCCTCAATAGATTTGTGGATATAGCGACGCCTTGCACTCCTACAGACTTTATTACATCGGTTTCGTAATGAAAAGTACTTATCCAGATTCTCAGCCGATGAATCATGCCGAGACCTGATACGAGCTCTGTCACGCTTAGCCATCAGTTGCTTAATATCCGGCGTGAGCCATGGAGAGGATAATGTTTAACACGTGTCGGTCTTAATGGTGCATGTTTATCAAAAATCGCAAGCAATGTGTCATTGAAAGCCCCTACCATCAGATCGATATCCATAATGCACCCCAGACGTTGCCAGTCAACGTTGGTGAAATCCTCACGAAGTGCCTGTAAGTTTACATCGCGTAGGTTCCTACGCATGATAATTTTGTGTCGCATTTTCGGAGGTCGAATGTTAAACGATGCATAAATTAGATCGTGGTTAGAAAAACCAGCAGCATTCAATTGCCCATGGAACGAAACCAGGTCAGGACAAGAAGTTAAAATTAAATCTAAAAGAGAGGGGGGACCGTTATGTGGAAAATGTGTGGCATCGAGTGGTAAAAGGGTTAAATTTAAAGAAGTGGAAAGAGAATGTAATTTGGAAGAACGTAGGTCACTTTTTAACATACAGGTGTTAAAATCGCCCATCACAATGCTATGGTCAAATTGCGGTATCAAATCAACCAGAACACTATGAAGGGTATCAAAATAATTAATATTCGAGGAAGGGCTATAAAAAACGCCAAGAAAGATTTTGGTATGATGCATAGTGACCTGAAGAAAGAGGAACTCGGGAGAGTTGGGACCAACGGATGGGGACTGAGAAATTATCTGGCAAGAAATACCACTTTTAACATACATGGCAACACCTCCGCCGCGCACGGTTTGCGATCCGCCATTACTAGTACCTGTCCTGTCGTTACGAATTAAACAGTACCCGGGTAAAGGATAAAGTGTAGAAGGAAGTGATGGTTTAAGCCAGGATTCGGAAATGAGAATGGCGTGAAGGTTTTTGTTGTTACTAAAAGACGTGAGAAGTTCCGGGTAGTGTGCTGGAATACTTTGCGCGTTTATATGCACGACATTAAAGTTTTTAACGGCCGAGTCGAAATTGGAATGCAACTTATCGATCAGAACAGGTATATCCGTTGTGTCACTCAAAGAATCGTACAGGCTATCGGAAGAAAGTGAAAAAAATTCGCTGTCTAAACTGGCATTCAAAATATCCGACATCATCGGTGAGTATATAACATTAGGTTATATAATAATATGAATATAAATATATATAATTATATATATTTATATTCATATTATATATTCACCAGTGAACGTCTTTCAGCTGATATGATGATGATCATAATAATTGAATCCGTATGTTTCTACCAAATATCTAAAGCAGTTATCGCTAAACCTGACGGTTGTGGCAGGCAGTAACAGTGGAGTATCAGATTTGAGGAGTTGGACGTTAGTTATTAAATTTGCATGTTCTACCTATACTTCATATCAAAAGAACTTCTTTAAAATCAATATATCGATAAAAGATAAACCTTGCGGTTATTGTGGGCAGTACTGCAGCATCAGGAGTGAGGAGTTGGAAGTCAAGATCAGGCTGTTAGTATTTGATTATGCCAAACATGCTATACTTTCATTTTCACGTGTCTAACACTCTCGGTTAAGGTAGGCAGTACGTCTGCAGCATCAGGCTTTGAGGATACAAGGATAAAAATATTATAATATTGCATTGTCATGGAGACTTGATAAGAGTTCCAAATTTTATTGATTTTGGTGCAGTAAAAGTGGTCGAAAAATCGATCACAAGATTTGAAGCATCGACGACAGTTGATACGCGGTGAAGTTAATAAAAACCGTTTAAAAATCACACATACATAGGTAGTTAGTTAGTTAATAGGGCATAAATAGGCACTTGTAACGTCGTAATTTTAGTCTACGCGTAATTATATAATTAGTGTACGGAACCGCGACAATGAATCTAACTGCTAATGGTTTTTCTAGCCGTGCGCTGCCGTAAGCGGCCAGGCGCGGTACCCTAGCGCGCTTCCGAACATATACGAAGATGCGCGAGCGCATCATTCGGTTTTCTCTGCCCTCACACCGCTCCCAGCTGTCCGAGGCGGAGCACGTATCGCTTTAAATCAAATTAAATTATTATACGGGACACCTAGCATGCTGTGTTGCCTATAATCCTACTTTTAATTAGTGTCGAGCTATTTTCCCGCTGGGGTGAGTTTACATTTTATATTTAATTGCAAATTAGAGCTGTGCAAGTGCTGAAATATGTTTAAATGTATTAAATTGTAAGTTGAGCTAGCTGATGCGCTTAAAATGCAAATTTCAACACTGGCCCTGAACGGTCCGACAAGGCTTGCTTCTAATGCTTACCTACGGGGCTTCCAGGATCAAATACCAGACTATCTGAGCTGCCGCAGACGGTGGAACCCGGCTACTATAACCACGGCCACTGATACCTATCGGAGTCGCCGGCTGTTCAAGCAACCTGCCGTGTAGTGTCACAGCCTGCCATTGCCTAGTGCTACTAATTCTACCGGAGCTACCAAAACCTGTTCAGGCCAGTGCTTTCCCCCTTCTTGCGCTCAATTTACTCAGTGCTGTTAGGAACGGACATTATAGTTTTTTTGTATTTTAAATCGTGGTTTCATTGACCCCCGACCCTTCACTAGCTGCAACCATTACAGTGGCGCCCTTACGTGGTTGTTTAGTTCCAACGGCACTGGGTAAAATCAGGTCTATCTAGCTCTCATCTCAACTTTGCTGGTGCACTATTGTGAACGAGGAGGTATCTAATCTTCGAGTGCGGCTGTAAACTGGTACGTTCTACCCTTTTTTTTACTTCATGTATGGAATTAGCTGATTATTGTGTAGAATATTGTGTAATTATTTCTTGCCATATATTAGTGAATTTCAAAAAACAAATTAAGGGTACTTTTCAAAATTGCTGCTTTGTATTAATTGTAGGTTATTTTCTAATACTGACTAAATTGTGAGGGTAAGTTTACGTAACGGTTTGCCTTATTTTATGAATTGTATGTTACCTATTTCGCAGCGAAATTAGTATCACCGAATCGTGCTCTAATTTACGATAATTCTTAACTTTAATGCAGTAATGTGTGAAAGCTTTTATCAACTATATTATTAGGAACTATCAATTGTGCAAAATTATTATCCATAAGCGTGTTGATATTGTTAAATCTACCCTATAATAATTGTTACGAAAAGACAATTGAAATGGAAACTCACCCCATAAAATATTTTATGTTAAATAAAAATGAATTAACGTATGAAGTACTTATCAGAGGTGGGGAACCAGCAGCGACCGTATTAGGTTTGCGTAAACAAATAAACAAGTTGGTGCTGTTGGTGCCAAATGAAGATATTCTCGATTCTGCTATTGATTCAAAGGTAGACTGTGAGGGCGTGCGTGCGAGCTTGTCTGAACTTGTTATTAAAATTAACTCGCTGGAGGAAAAATATGATAACAACTTATTCCAACGTACAACGGCGTTACATAATCATATTTATCATCGTTTGAGGCGAATAGACAATACTGACACTACTCAAATTCCGGTCATATCGGCAATTCAAAAAGAATTTTCTGCTCAATCTGCAAAAATGGCATCACTTAAAAATAGACAACCTACCACAGGTGCTACACCCGAACCCGCTGTGCAACAGTCTTCCTCGCAGGACGGACATACTGTAGTTTCTGTGCAATGTGATCACACAAAGTTTAGTGATTTAAAAATTAAATATGATGGCAGAACTTGCGTCCATGCCTTTGTACAGAGAATACACGAGTATAAAACAGCGAGGAATCTACCCTCAGAAAAATTACTAATGCATGCTTCCGAAATATTTACGGGTAATGCGCTACACTGGTACCGGGGTATGCGGGACACCGTTAGGAACTGGGACGACCTGGTCGTTCAGCTCGTTTCAGACTTTAGTCCTTTTGATTACGATTACAGGCTTATGACGGAGATACGTAGCCGAACACAAGGGGAACAGGAGAATATTACTATTTATTTAGCTGTTATGAGTCAGTTGTTCTCGCGGTTGACGTCACCAATTCCTGAACAGGAGAAATTACATATTTTGTTGCATAACATAAGACCATGTTATTCGACGGTGCTGGCGTCGTATGTAGATGGTATAGATTCTATTGTAACTCTCCGCAAGGTTTGCCTTAACTTCGAAAAAATTCAATGCCTGTCATCGCAATTTCGCGAACCACCTAGAACTACAAATGCAACCTTGGCTCCGGACTTGGCCTACACCAGATCTGAGTCAAGAACACCATTTTTTAAAAACAACTACAACACTTCTGAACGTAAGGGGTTTTACAACTCTTATAACCGCGATTACAAACCTAATGTAAATATCACGCCTGTGGCAGCTATTAATCAAAGAGCAAGTACCTCTAATGCGAAGGCTCAATTTTGTCCACGTTGCCGGAATAATGAGCATTCGCTGAGAGAATGTAAGCAAGATCGTTACCCAATTTGTTTTAAATGCGGCCTTAAGGATTATATTTTCCCAAACTGCCCTAATTGCAACTCAGACCATAATAATGCTTCAAAAAACTAAACATAATCAAAGATTGTTGCAATAACAACTCAAAATTTGATGCAAAGGACTGGCAAAAATGGCTGAATACAATTCAAGTTTTCTTTAAAAGCTACTCTATTGCAACAATCTTTGATAAAAGGCCGACTGATGATGCGCGTCCCTATGTATCTATTAATGTCAATAATAAATTGTTGTGGGGATTGTTGGACTCTGGTTCATCTGCCACAGTATTTGGAAGGAATTCGCACCTAAACTTTATTGCTTCTACTGGCCTGCCAATCTGTAAACTTACTGATTCTAACGTATCTGACTCGTTTAGAAATGCTAGCGGCTATCCGATGAAAACCTTAGGCTACATTAATCTTCCCGTGGTTTTTAACAACGAATTCCACATATTAAAAGCGTACATTATACCCGAAGTTAAGTCACCGCTAATTTTGGGGGTGGACTTTTGGGATAAATTTCACTTGTTTCCTAAGTGCTGTGACACGGTATTATTGTCACCAGTTCCAAAACAAATCAGTGCAATCGAGACCAATACTGTTATGCTGCATACACTAGATGATCTGAGCGATTCTGAGCGGTCAACTGCTGAAGGTGTAATTAAAAAGTTTGGGGCTATATCTACCGAAGTTGCTGGACTGGGCCGTACGCATTTAATTAAACACCACATTGATACCGGGGACTCTCCTCCTATACGACAACGCTACTATAGATTACCTCCAGAGAAGATGCGTATTATTTGTGACGAATTAGATGAGATGATAAAACTCGGCGTTGTAGAGGCTTGTGAGAGTCCGTGGTCATCACCTGTTTTGCTTACACCAAAGAAAAATGGGCAGTTGCGATTTTGCTTGGATAGTAGGAAACTTAATTCTGTAACACGCAAGGACGCATATAAACTTCCATACGTTTCTGAAATCTTAGACAATCTTAAGAACGCAAAGTATTTAAGTAGTATAGATTTGTCAAAAGCCTTCTGGCAAATCCCAATCGCAGAAGAGGACCGCGATAAAACCTCGTTTTACGTTTCTTCCCGTGGGACATTTCGCTTTGTCACAATGCCGTTCGGCTTAACTAACGCGCCAGCGACAATGCAAAGACTAGTAGACCACCTATTTTACGGGCCTGAATTTGAAAACTCGGTATTTGTTTTCCTAGATGACATTATCTTAGTTTCTTCTGACTTCCAGAGCCACATAGCTTTGCTACAGAAGGTGCTCAATAAACTTCAGTCAGCTAACCTAACTATAAACCTAGAAAAATCGACCTTCTTCCGTAATGAATTAAAATATTTGGGCTATATAGTTAACTCTAAAGGACTCCAGGTAGATCCTGGAAAGGTTGAGGCTATCCTCAATTTCCCTACTCCTGCGAATAAAAAGGAAGTCAAAAGATTTATCGGCACAGCCTCCTGGTACAGAAGATTTGTTCCTAGCTTTAGTTCTATTGCAGGTCCTCTGAATCAATTAACTTCTACAAGTAAAAAAGCTTCCCCCTTTGTTTGGTCAAAGGAAGCGGACGAAGCTTTCAATAAATTAAAGGAGTGCCTGATATCCGCTCCTATCTTATCCTGTCCCGACTACGACAAGGGTTTTGAGGTCCACACCGATGCGAGTGATTATGGCGTTGGAGGCCTACTCACTCAAACGATTGATGGTGTGGAGCGTCCCATAGCCTATATGAGTAAGGCACTTACCGGTCCTGAAAGAAATTACAGTGTTACGGAGAGAGAGTTCCTTGCTGTTCTTGTAGCTATAGAACATTGGAGATGTTATCTCGATAATGGTAAAAAATTCATCGTGTATACAGATCATTCCGCGCTTAAGTGGTTCCTAAATCTTAGTAACCCGACTGGGCGTCTCGCACGCTGGGGGGTACGATTATCTTCTTTCAACTTTGAAATAAAACATCGACGTGGAAAGGATAATGTTATACCAGATGCGTTATCGCGAGCTTGCCCCATTTCTGCTATTGATAATAACACCATCGCTGACCGGTCGGCCGATCAGTGGTACTTAAATATTTACCATGGCTGTCAAACGTCTCCTACCTCGTTTCCTAATTACATGGTTAAGGATGGGAAACTTTTCCGATTAATGAAAAGCAATTGTCCCTTGCGGGAAGAATTCGACTGGAAAGAAGTGGTACCAGCCGAAGCAATACAATCAGTCCTCACAGAAAATCATTGCCAGCCCAATGCCGGACATCTTGGTATTTTTAAAACCTACAAACGCCTGGCACTACGGTACTATTGGCCAGGTATGCATGCTGACACGGTAAAGTTTGTAGCTTCTTGTAACACTTGTATCGCTCATAAGCATCAGAACCATCCTCCGCTGGGAGAGATGGGTCGCCCCAAGGAGTGCTCTAGGCCATTCCAAGCTATAAGTATTGATTTAGTGGGGCCTCTGCCGGCCTCAAGAAAACAAAATTGCTTCTTGTTTGTTGTTACGTGTTGCTTTAGTAAATACTGCCTGTTGTTTCCCATTAGACGAGCTACTGCTGCGGTTGTTACTAAAATACTAGAGGAGAATGTATTTCTCGTACATGGTGTTCCGGCAACGGTAATTCTCGACAACGGGAAACAGTTTATAAGCACCACATTAAAAAATATGCTTACTAAATATAAAGTACCCAACGTGCATTTTACCCCTAAATATTCACCGCATGTAAACACTGTGGAGAGGTATAATAAAACTATTATGACTGCAGTATCGACATTTATTGATAAAGATCATCGTACTTGGGATCAGCTAATTCCTCAAATCCAATTCGCGATTAACAACTCGGTCAATCTTGTGACAGGTTATTCTCCTTCATTCCTTGTGCACGGTCGAGAGTTGGTTACCTGTGGTTCGCACTATGTCAATGTACAGTGTGACAGTGTTATCTTTCAGCCTCGCGATGCTTATGCGGAAAATCTGGGTGTCTTAGCGGGAATCTTTGACAAAGTACAGGCGTCATTATTGCAAGCTCATTCTAGAAACTGTGACACTTATAATCTTCGACGAAGGCCAGCGGAGTTTAATGTTGGGGACGTAGTTTGGAAGAGAACCTTTTACCAAAGTGATAAAGACAAACGATTTAGTAAAAAGTTGGCTCCTAAATTTATAAAATGCAAAGTCATTGGTAAACGGTCGCCTTTGGTATACGAGTTGAGTGATGAATCTGGTCAGTCTATCGGATGTTGGCATATCAAAGACCTAAAGTTAACCAGTTACACAGAGTAAGTAGGCAGACGGATTTCCATTAAAGATTGCAAATCCTCTCGTTTGGCGGGGAATACTGTAACGTCGTAATTTTAGTCTACGCGTAATTATATAATTAGTGTACGGAACCGCGACAATGAATCTAACTGCTAATGGTTTTTCTAGCCGTGCGCTGCCGTAAGCGGCCAGGCGCGGTACCCTAGCGCGCTTCCGAACATATACGAAGATGCGCGAGCGCATCATTCGGTTTTCTCTGCCCTCACACCGCTCCCAGCTGTCCGAGGCGGAGCACGTATCGCTTTAAATCAAATTAAATTATTATACGGGACACCTAGCATGCTGTGTTGCCTATAATCCTACTTTTAATTAGTGTCGAGCTATTTTCCCGCTGGGGTGAGTTTACATTTTATATTTAATTGCAAATTAGAGCTGTGCAAGTGCTGAAATATGTTTAAATGTATTAAATTGTAAGTTGAGCTAGCTGATGCGCTTAAAATGCAAATTTCAACACTGGCCCTGAACGGTCCGACAAGGCTTGCTTCTAATGCATACCTCCGGGGCTTCCAGGAGCAAATACCAGACTATCTGAGCTGCCGCAGACGGTGGAACCCGGCTACTATAACCACGGCCACTGATACCTATCGGAGTCGCCGGCTGTTCAAGCAACCTGCCGTGTAGTGTCACAGCCTGCCATTGCCTAGTGCTACTAATTCTACCGGAGCTACCAAAACCTGTTCAGGCCAGTGCTTTCCCCCTTCTTGCGCTCAATTTACTCAGTGCTGTTAGGAACGGACATTATAGTTTTTTTGTATTTTAAATCGTGGTTTCATTGACCCCCGACCCTTCACTAGCTGCAACCATTACACACTTTCTAGAAATCGATATTAAAATGTTCATATTTTATCCTGGATAAGATTCGCTTTTTTTGCAGCTAATATGACCATATTTGTCGAAAAAAATATTTTGTTTTTCAATTAAATAAATTTCTACCAAAATTAATAAAAATATCGAAATTAAATTTACTTCAACGGCCGGTAGAGGGCTAAAAGTATATTGCAATATTTTTTTGTTGTATGTTTCCTAGAATCTACAAAAAAATACGAAACTTTTGAGCCCTACTACTGCGCTTATGATATTTGATATCCGAACATGCTAAAAAACGACAAACCCTATTATTAATCCATAAAAAATCGAATTGGGTGCACGGAAATTCTGACATGCCAGTTTACAAATGCTTGCAAAGTGAGAACCGTGCAGTAAAATAGTCACAGTTAACGATTTTCAGGTAGTGACGCCCTAAAATTGTATTTCAACTTACTCACGTTTTTTTAAGTCAAAGAATGCTCAAAATACTGATTGACCCTTGAAAAAGCTTCTTTATCTATGGATTGAAACAGGACGATTATTGTTTCGCTTAAAAAACATGAGTAATCTGCATAAAATATTATTTTAGTTACTGTGCAGAACTCTCACGGTTTGTTTGTATTTATTAGTGACGCTCTACGAAAAATCCCGATAGTTTTTGACACATAAGAGGTATATTGTGGCCGTAACGTATGTACAGTCAAGGGCATTAATATTATATACACTTCTCCATTATGATCCCTTAAAAATGTGTCTATATATTAATGCAATCGACTGTACGTAGGACTCTGGTACCGTACCTATCAATAGAAAGACATAAATAACGAAACATAAGGTTTCCGATTAATTTATGCTATTGTTTATACAGAACCTTTAAAAAATTTAGTGACGCCCTGCGAAAAATCCTGATAGTTTTTGACACATAAGAGGGCCGTGACGTATGTCATGTAGGACTCTGGTACCTATCAATAGAGAGACTCTCGAAACATAAGGTTTCCGATAAATTTATTCTATTGTACAGAACCTACAGTCGACATCAGATATATCATATTGACTAGAGCGTTCAAAAATATCTGAACACGCCTTTATTGCGATAACGTTAGAGACGTGTTCAGATATTTTGAGCACCTCGGAAGCTACGATATATCAGAGGCCCATTTCTCGAAAGCTTATAACTTGTAATACAAGCGAAAGTCCTTTTCCAATTAATAGTGTCAAAAGAGACTCCCACTTGTATTACAAGTTACAAGCTTTTGAAAAATTGGCCCCTGATGGCGACTGTGCATCCCGTTTTTAATTAATTAGCCCCCATTTTTCCGGTACAACGCACATCACTACACGCGGCAGTGACAAAAAGACAAAACGAAATACTTTGCGGCTTTTTCCGCACTTTTAATCCTACGCCGATACGAATTCCGCCGGCGTCGGTAGCAGTCGTCCCAGAATTTATATTGAAAGAGAGGCAATAAATAAAATACTTTACGCTCTAGGGAATCAATTGCTTTTCTCGGATGACTGAGATTTGGAACTAATCAGGGACAGAGATACAACTACAAATAAAGACAGTTTACATTCATTTTTTCAATCATAATTCAAATTGATGACATAATTTCTCATTTCTCCCGATTTTCCGAAAGTGGAAATTTCCTCGAGGTTGCAAACATACTAATACGAAATTTTAATATTAATATAAACGGCTAGAAGTGGCGGTCGAATTTCACGATCTACCCATCTTGCTCATTCATTTTATAAACTAGAATTGCCATTAGCGACATTTATATACCCGAATAACAATCACAAGGTTTGAAATCCGTTGTTTTAGGTACGCATTTACAGTGTATTACCATGACCCGGGCTTTTACGAACACGGATAATAATACACATCACAAGCAATCGTTTACAAGTATTAACATTTGACCAAATATTTAAATTGACCGCACAATTCAGTTTATTTCCTCCGAACGATCAATGTAACACGTGTACAGCTTAGTTGTAAAACGTTGCCAGTAGCTGCCATCTGTCATTGTCAAGTGCAAATTAACGATTCACTTTGAAGTACATTGCTTCTCCATTAAATTTTTTTAGAAAGATAATTACTTTAAAAATTAGAAATTTGAATGAAAAATGCTCACTGTTTGGCTAAAAATCTGCATCATATTCCTCAGTTTCTTCAAAAGCCTGTGTCATGGTAACACACTGTATACTTATGTTCACAATCACTGACTTCCACGAAGAATTTCTTGCCCATCAGTCTGGTTCCAATTCCGGTGCTACTAAACTTGATATCCACAGCTTCCTGTTGCCTACCTATTGAACGGTATTGGAGGTATACCTGGCTCATCAAAAAATTAAGGATTCAGCAGCATGAAAAACTTGAGAAAAACGTAAAAACTTTTTGAAGTTCTGTTAGCTGCTAATTTTATTATACGGATTATAAATATCAAAAGGGTTGTTCTCTTGGCGTTTCAACCGCTTCATTCCCTTTCTCACATATTTTGGGCAAATGAGCCACAATAACAATGATTTGTTAAACCTGTACCAGGGTATATTGATTTAAACTTTCACGATTATCACTCATATTTTAAAGACAAACGGATGTTAATCGCGTAAACTCACGTTTAATTATATCCTGACGTTTCGGGCATGACGTTACACCCGTGGTCGCAGGCAGACTAGCGAGTCCTTAAAATATCTGTACCAGGGTAATAATAAATTTAACCTGGGCAATACAACATATACAATCGCAATAGAAATATTATTATAGGCATTACTTTGGCTCATTTTAGAATAAATGTAAGGAAAGTGATGAAAGCGGTTCAAATGCCAAGAGAAAAACCCTAAAACGTTATTGGTATATTCATCAAATTTCGTAATATTTTTCAAAAAAATTAATGGAATCAAGAATACTGGTATCTACCTAATTCAGTTATTTTCATTGTTGTTTCTTATTGCATAAATAAAGTGGTTTATACTTTAAAAAAAGTACAATCTCTCAATGCATCTATATTTTTTGATGAACTGTAACCAGTTTGCTTCTTTCACAGAAACTTTTCAATCTCATTTTGGTATTTTTTAAATTACCATACTTTATTATCTCAACCTGAACTCCAAAGGTTAAGGTTAATACTTTTGTTTATTCTCAAAACGCTCGGCGCATTCCGATGTTACAACCAATCTCGTAATGAGATTAGCCTTCAGGCCTCATTCTCCTGCATTTGACATATTCAAATTTTATCAAAGACTTGTTGATAGTTAGGACGACTGTTTGATCTGTCTCCCTCATTGCTGTAGTTCTGTTCCAACATCCGTCCTTAAATATTTCTTTTTGACTTTCTGTTTGACTTTTTTTTCCTCTCTTGATCTTGTCATAAAATCGCTATATTGTCCAACATTTTTTTAGTAGTCTTTTTACAACTAAATCACCAACGCTTATCCGTTTCCAATGCATTTTTTTATTTAAAATAGCTAAGGAAAACTTGATCATTGCATTATTTTATTCAAATAAAATAAAACCAAGTCAACACGGTCTTTTATGTGGCAGCCGTTTAGAAAAGAGCGCCTTGCGAAAGCGCATGGGTAAAAGGCTACCCAACATTTTAAGAGTAAATATCATCAAATCACACGCATTATCATAGACGTAGTAGAGCTTTCCTATTATCTAGGCATATGTACGCATTAGGAGGTAAATTCCCAGAGGCAAACTCGCCACGCTGAGCAAGCGGGTTGGCGATCGCAGCAGTGTGTCCACTATGATGACGCTGCTGCCCATCGTCAATCTTCATTAAATGAATGGTCAGTGACACTTCAATCCCTTAGTCGACTCTTACTACCCACGAGAAGAGTCGGGTTGGTGACAAATGTATTCTTACTGCCGTCGCAAGCCAAAGCAAAATAGTAGGTGTAGCAGAATTGAATTGGTACACTATTGCTGTCGTATTGCTTTTCTGAACTCAGTTCCACAATGGGGCATGGGCACTCACCCGCGACTGCTGCCAATGGGCCATGAAATGCAAGAAACTTCAGCCATATCAGAGTTTCCCGTTACAATATCTTTTTCATTCAGCAAACGTTTACGTGTGTGGTTTTAATTATCTTTGTAGATATTGTCTCCGCTTGTAGAATAGATTTATAAACATGTTTTACAGTTTTTTTAATAATGAATTGACAATCCTTTTCTTCTGAACTTGCTCACCGCTACGAAACATCATCTTTAAGTCAATATAATCCTACTCCTTTTCAAATATACAAGGTAATTATAGTACTTAAAATACTTCCGGGTTTCAAAAAGTTGCATGCGTTGCTGATACTTAAATGTTACAAAAAAGAATATAGGACATTACTTATTAAGTTATGAAATTAGACAAAAACACGGCGTAATATTATTCTTCCATCTGATACTATTTCAAAGACAAATTGAAAATTCACGGGAGACACATTGTGCGAAGAGATATTTAGGAGAATAACGAAGAAAATTGAAGTGCTCCCTCTGGAATATCATGTTTCGTTGTAGGCAGGGCGATGTGTACCGACTTTGTGTGATGTGAAATAAAATACAGTCATTACTATAATGAAAAGTATGAAAATATATATTTTGTAGTAATTTTGAGGTGTCTGCTGCTCAAGTTTCGAAGGTTGTTCAAGGAGGCTACCAGGATATACCAATGCGATTTCGTTCAAAATCTATCTGAATCGCGAAGTGTCAGTTCAGATATTTATCAAACGGGTTACTCACGTAATTTAAGTCGAGAATTGCTCGACATGTTTCGATCCATTTAGAGCAATTATCGACTTAAATTACGTGAGTAACCCGTTTGATAAATATTTAAATATGTTTGAGTATCACGTTAGTTATAATTCTAAAATGTGTCAGTTCAATAGAAGGACTATCAAAAATGAACAAGCTGGACGTTAACTGAATTGCATTTAAGAGATCATGGTAGACTTTTGATAAACAACATTTGAGAGGAAACTAGCAAGCGCCATGTAGATAAGTAGGTACCTATCTACATGAAGGTAATGTGCATGGTAAACGTAAAAAAATTGATTGTTTTAGAATATTATTACTTTATTTTGTGGTAAGTACTGCTATCTCTAGGCCAGCCGTACACCTGTAAGTTCTTACGTAAGTTACAGGGACGGAGCTATGCTAAGGAATGAGAGGTGAATATCACTATCTCATTCTGGGTTATACGGACGGGGCTATACTAAAGCCCCGTAGGTGTATGACTAGCCTAGGAACACATCTATTTCAAGAAATTAGACTTACTTTTAATTTCCTTTTATTAAAACACTTTAGTGATTTTTATCAAGTCTTAAAATAGGTACGAAACTTTCGCAAAAGACAAATATTACATATTCTTTATATAGTATTGATGTATTTTCATACAAAAAAAAAAACATTGTCCAATAAGGCGCATGATTTTATTTTGCACGCAGTGCCGTAATAACCGCTACGAATTGATAAACATTGTCTTAATGTGAAATTATTAAACTACTTTTAACTGGAATATTTTGAACTATTGCACAATTATTACTAGCATAACCCGCGGAGTCTTGTTATCATTAAATACGTTAATTATACGAATAAATAGTATACGTGGCCGATCTTATCGAGTGTTTCAGAAGTGTAATAACTGTTAAAATCAAGTAAATCATTAGGTATTGCGAATAATACGTACAGTCAAGGGCAAAAATATGTATACACTTTTGCACTTTATTTTAACGGCATAAGATAAAACAATGTATACATATTTATGCCCTTGACTGTACAATCTACGTAGTATTCGTAATAAGCAGACCAAACCTATTAAATTTGGGTATGAAACTTTAAAGAATTTTAGCTGAATTCAAAATCATTATTATTCAAAACCGTAACTTGAACGTAAAAATAGCCATAAAATTAAGCTATAAACAAACAAAATATGGATTTTGTGTGGTTTTACTACAAAAATGTTTTGAATTTAGTGCGCTAGTGAATTCTAGCTGATCAAAGTGGTCAACCCGTCAATAAACCAAAATAAAATGACAGTTAAGTAGTTCATACACCAAAATGTAATCGCACCAAAAATATAGGATCATGCTTATAGATCAACATTTTGGCGTTAACACTCGACGATGATTTAGAAATTTGGTGTGAGATCTCATTGTTTGTAGTATTACACAAGGTATTGAAAATTTTCCTCATTCACGAATCACTTGCCAAAAGATCGCCTTCATGTTTTTTCCTGTAAATCTTTGGCCGTGTGGTGACGGCAGTAAGAATACATTTGTCACCACCCCAACTCCTCCGGCGGGTGTCGTAAAAGCCTACTAAGGGATTGAAGTGTCACAGACCATTATTTGATAAAAGAATGATGATGGGCAGCAGCGTCATCATACCTAGTGGACACATTACTGCGGTCGCCAATACGTTTTCCCAGCGTGGCGATTATGGGCATTTACCACCTAATGCGTCTATACGCATAGTTAATTGGAGAGACCTACGTCCAGCAGTGGACTATCATAGGCTGATGATGCTGATGATGAAATCTTGGCTGTAAACCATCACTAACATTAGGTCGCTTTTGAAATTATTGGCATTTTGTATGAAGTATTTCGAGGAAAGTCTATTATAGCATAAAATTTATTTTGTGTATTATGTCAAAATGAAACTAAACCACATTTTCCCATTGACATTTATCACTCCATTTCTAAAACTTGTTTCAACCTAGATACTATCATAAAATATGTTGACACAGGGCACTGTTAAAAAAAATCGAAGTCAGGTATTTAGATATTAATATTAGTGACCAACAACGTTTATGATCAAAAACGTCAATTTCATAGGTTTCTAATAACCCTATTTGGAAATTGATGTCTTCGTATCGATATACCTATAAGCACTGTTTTTTTTTGATAATTTTATTATTATTGTTATTTTTCTTCAAGTTATTGATAAAAAATTATATTAATAATGCAATATTCTAATATACATTTTGGTTTATAGTAGGTACGTTGTTTTTGATAACGTTCAAAAAATCCATAGAACTTAAGACTTTTCTTACAATATTTTTTTTCACTAAATTATTGTTTGACAAAAAAAACTGCACTGTTACAGCAATACTAGTAAAAGGAGACAAAAATGTATCGTACAAGTGACGTCTTCGATTTTAATTTAACATTGGGATCGTATTAAAAAAAAATTATTAGCAGCAGCTTTAAATTCATATAATTCGTAATTTTTTTTGTGTTCAAGATATAATTTCGGATAAAAAAAAATTCATTATTTTCGGACCGATCCATTCGTAGATTTTTTTCTGAGTCTTCAATTTCTTACCGTTCCCATATTGTGTCCTTGAAAATATTCCATGGCAGTCATTTCACTCAAATACACCTTGACTGGAACCGATTAGACAATCACCAAGTCTAATTAAAGGCCAATGACAACTAATCATCAACTTCCTCGTTTTATTTAGAATGTCCGACAAGTATTTATGATTGATCTGACAATTGTTTTTATAACATAATGAAAAAAAAGTGTTTAGCCAGTTGTCGTAATGGACATTATTAATATAAATAGGAAACGATTAAAAAAATAGTACTTTAAACTACCGTGAGACATTTTACTACCTAAAGTCAGTGCGGCTAAATCCGGTATATTTTATTTTGAAGGAAAGTCCGTCATATGCGTCTTTTATTGTTCAATTAGGGTCGGAAATCAGTTGGTAGACGGACTTTCCTGATAGACGATCTTACCCGCATTAAACGTTTGAACTCACGTGTATTTAGTCACTACGCGCGACATGTTTCGGAGAGCCTAGGTCTCCTTTATCAAACACTGAGCCCGTGCTACCGCGTTGTGCGCGCGGTACGTACTACGACCTACGCTTTCCGAAAAATGTCGCACGAAGTGACTAAATACACTCGAATTTTCAAAAATTAGATACTAACGCCCTTATTCATAAAAGTTTCCTAACTTAGCAAGCCAGTAAGTATTGTTTGCCCCTTTCGGTCTCAACGGACATTGATAAAGTCGAAAGGGATAAACAATACTTTTTAGCTTGCTAAGTTAAAAAGTGTTTATGAATAAGATAAATAATCAATAAGGTTGCCTTCCAGTAATTATTAGTCTGATAATTAATTTATTAGTTGCGTTTTGATTGATTTAATATGTATCAGTCCCGGTAAATTATCAAAATTATGTACCTACTATGGAATAATTTACCATTTGTGAATCATTCCATAATGGTAGGAATGTTACCGGCTACGGCACATCAATTCACTGTTCAGGACGGACTTCAAGGACAAAGATACAGATGCGCACGAAACGTATTCTTATACACAACCCTATATTTACTACAATGTTATTAGATTGGATATAATATTATTAGCCCTTTGCACGCATCTATATATGTCACTTTGATTGTTTTTGAAGTCCAAAATCATTAACATATTTTTGATGCCGATGCCGGTCGGCAAAGCTAAGGTTGTAAACAGTACTTGACTATTATAAGTATACTGTAATATTATAATTAGAGGTAATATGATAATCAGGTATAATAAATGTGTTCGACTGTGATGCCGTTACTCGTCATAGCTAAGTCTATGCGCCGACCGGGTGTGACAAAATGCAGCCAGGGTTGCGCTTTTTTTTTCGGGCCATTTCTGTCTCAGCCACCTTGTATAATCGAGTATCCCAGGGGTTTACGTATTCTTTTTCTCGTGTAGTTCCTTCTTTGATTACCAAAATGTCCACTTCTTGTTTAAAAAAATCGGTTTCGAATGATAGTCAAAGTGGAAATGTACCCTAAACGCGCGTGACAAACTGAAATTTACCCTCTACGGTTTGACCCTTGAACTTTTTTTCAAAGGTAATTTTTTTTTATAAGTCCAGTTATATAATCTGTGGTACATTGGAAGCCGGCCGGCTGACGCAAGGACGTTGTCGTGGCAACCAGACGCCGATCGATAGCTGGTTTTGAGCGTTCGTTTCGAATTGTCCTGTGTCCATTATACTACGGTTCGTGAAGAAGTGATGCAAGAATCGATGACATTATGACAACTCGAAGATAAACAAAATCATTTACCTCATAACGTATTGACGTCAAAGATATGTTTGCTTTGTTGCGCCGTGTTCCGTCGTAATTAGGTATAAAATTGTAAACACACGATTGTAAATACATTTTTGTCGTTAATCATACAATAAAGATATAATCATGCAATAAAGTTTAATTTGTTTTGTGGATTACAAATAACGGTAAAAATAATTAATCTCAGTGCGATAAAAAGATAAGCTGAATCCTTGGGGCCAAAAATGAAACAACTTTCCTATCTTATCATAACACATGACAAATTACATCACCTGTAGTGAGTAATCCGAGTTTCACGGAAATGTTCGATTTTTATTGCTGTTATACTCCTCTTTCCTCCAGTGTACATTGCAGCTAAATTAGCTATAAATATTAGTAAAATTTCATAAGCCTACATCATCATCATCATCATCATCATCATATCAGCCGAAAGACGTCCACTGCTGAACATAGGCCTCCCCCAAAGATGACCCTACATGCTGACCTTGAATTTCTAGAATCAGTTGATAAAAAATACATCCATTCAGCATGTTTTATAATTTTGGATTATCTGTAAGATTGAGTCTGTAATAAGAATTAAGAAATTTCCACGAAAACATAATGAACAAGGATTATTCATTACTAAAATTGCACATATGCCTAATCACCGTGTCATGTGATTGTTGATTATTTTAAATATCGAAAATAAACTGTAATTTTCCTATAATAAGCATCGTTACACATGTCCTATCGTCAGCAGCCACATATGCCGAATGACGTCAGACAGTGGAGACGTCGAGTCTAACCTCGGTTAAATTCACGTCAGCTGGCGTTGGCATCGCACTTCGTGTGTTATAGAGGTTATGAACGCACGCTTTGATCTTAATAACACAATTATCACATAATAATACAGTGTAATTTGATAATTATCACAAAAAAGTGTTAAAAATGGCGCCCGTGAACCTTATGGAAGTGAATTCGGACGGTTTGAAGCAGTTTTTAGACTCGTTCGATCATGTGTTTTCGGATTGTGATGGTGAGTGTACCAAGCTATTTACGACCGTGTTTCTATGCGGAAACGTTTCGAATTTAATATTTAAGCCGTTCGTATGTTGATAAGAGTTTGTCAATGGAATAGATTGACTGTGTTTCCGCTTAAAATAGATTTGAGTCGTCTCAGATTTGTTTTCTAACTGTGTAAGTAGTAATTGTATTCTAATTATTGAATGTTACACATTCACAAGTTGTGCAATATAGTGAGTGCGTAGATATGGTTACGTCACTTTCGCCCGCGGTAGGTGAGAGGATAGCAGACGAATATTTTGAATGGATTAGAAATGTAAATGTTTCATATTGCTTGTCACTAAAACATTTAAGAAGGAAATAAACAGTCCTCTTCTAACTTCATTGTAAATATGATTTGTTTGGTTCAAATACGTGTCTTTTATACCGGATCCTAGGATTATCCATTTTGTGTATTATTTTGTTTCTTCTCGACCACTTCAGCGATTATCAAAATACTTATATTAATTTAACTAGTTAAACTAATAAATTACCTAATTCATTTGTGAGTCAGATTAAGATACTGAAGTCCTTCCTCCTTTTTTGTAGTCGATTAAATATTGTTTCCGTTTTAATCATTTGGGATTCAAATGTAACATAATATGGAAAAACATGTCCAGTGCTTAAAAAATCAGGGCAAATTCACACCTTATTCTGTTAAAAGTAAGGTGGTTTTTCCTATAATTTGAATTGACTAGACATGTTCTTTCCGTGGACCCTTCATGTATCAATGTGTAAAATAGTACATTTCCTAACTAGTGCGGGAAAACTTTTTTTCAGCGAGAGTGAAAGTTGGAGCCCGAGTGAAATGAGGGCGACAATCATCCGAGTTAAAAAAAGTTTTGGCACGTGTACGGGACGATTTTTTTCATAACAAGTGCGTCAAAAAGAGAAATTACCGCGCGCGAAGCGTGCGCAAAGTTCGTTTTTGCGCACTAGTTAGGAAAAAACTGTTTTTGTTTCGTTTTTAATTAATACATGTTAGCTGTAAGATGTTATCATATTATTATTTGAAAAAAAAAAATCCTGCTGAGTTTCTTGCCGCATTCTTTTCAGGAACAGCGGTGTAGGGTTAGAACCGGAAGTAGTTTGTTTTTTTCTCTCATTTGCTATTTAGATTTAACGATTCAAAAGCGCTATTTGTTGATTCTAAAAATTGCTTCACAGGTGTGTTGTGGATAACGCATACACCACTTCCGGGAGTTGGCGATTTCTTCAAATTTATGAAAGACAATGGAAAGACAGTACATTTTGTTTCCAACAACAGTATGAGATCGAGAGAAAATTATACAAAAATGTTTGATAAAGCTGGGATCCCTGGCGGATATGTAAGTACCTCAGTTATATCTCATCTGTGTCCATTTGACCATGTTGTCATTTCACCATGGTGACGAATTGACGACATATGCGACATAGGCTACGGTTACCATCAGCCGGCCCGTGTGTTTTTTTTGCCACCAATATAACATTTAACATTTATATTGCAAGGAACTAAAGAAATCAGTAGTAAATAGCCGCGTTTTTGCGAAGCAAATTACAATTTTATGGACACTGCAACAATGCAAAATTAAAAAACACATGGACCTTCCGGAGACTTGACAGTTATAATGAAATTTTACAATAATGATCGTACTCTTCACCAATATTTGTTAGATTTATTGCGACCCAGAAATATCCAAATTCTTTGTGTTGTAATTTTGTGTACCCCATAAGGGTACTTCAATCACGTGCCAATCTAGGTAGATATTTTATACAATTTAATGCAAACATACAGTATAAGTATGTCACGTCTGGAAGTCATTGGCAACCAAATTCCAAGACTTGACATAGACTAGTTTTTGCACTGTCATCTGATCATTTAATCCAGAGAGAATCTACCGACGTCGTCTATTTACAAGGCTACGAATTTGCACAATACTTTGCTTATACAAATTAAGTAAACCTTCAAAATTGTTTTGATCATTGAGCTATGTCCCTATATTTAAAGTAACTATCTAATATCAAATTATTAGGTAATAATTTAACGGTCTGTTTAACAATCGTATGATAAATTATATCCGTCTGATAAAATGATCGCTTAAGTATATCACTATCCTCTTTTCTTAAAAAAAAAAGAATATACTCCGTGTTTTTTTTCGACTTCCGTTAAATTTAACAAGCTGCTTGGTACGGTAATTGGAGGTACCTGGTATATAGTTTTAGTCGAACTTTTTTTCGTTTTCATACATAATAAATGAAATGGTATGTGTGAGAGAAACTTTACCATTAAAAATAACACAAAAGTTCATTTCAGGTGACTGACGGCACATGTCAAAATAGCATTAGGATGTAATAAAGGTTGCAATACACTTGATCAGTCATTAAACTTATTTTTTTAATAACTCAATAACAGTAAGAGTTCAAATACTAGATTCTTAGAAAAATTGATTATTTTTGACCTAAATAAGTTTCCCTTTAATTTAACGGAAATTAACACGTTCATTGCGGCAGTACATTTCGTGTACTTTACATTGGAGCTGTATCAGGTACATTAGACCGGTTTCTGAACTTTTCGTTGTAGCGTCATAGGGTCGTATGGATCTGTTCGAGGTGCATGTCTTTAAGTTTAATTTACTGGCTAGTAGTAATGATTCCTTTCTTTTTTTTTGTTCTAATACACTTTCGATGAACACATCAACATATAACTTCAGCCGTTTCTAGATCTAAGAATTAGAAGATTATTAAATCTGCAAAATAATTTGTCAGATCCATTCGACCCTATATCCGCACTGAATGATTAACTTATCGATAAAAGTTTAGGGCTGTGAAAGTAAAATATCGATAAACTTTAGACGTGTTTTATTCGAAGTAAAACAAAACTTGAAACCAACGTTAAAAAAATCAACGAAATTAAAAAAAACTTGAATAAAATAAAATACAAACAATATTTTGCAAATTTATATTGCTGCGCTCTGGTGGGATGGACACATTTTCTAATATTTGTATTTTTTTGCTTTTTGGATTAGCGGGCGTCGATAAACGCGAATCAGATGCACTTTGAGAAATGGTTGGTGTGTCCGGTGGTCGGAATTGTATATATGTTATTATTTGTACTCACTTTACTACGCAGTCGATAAACTAGTGTCAAAGGCGCAGGTCTATCTGGTGGTCTGGTATCAACATCTGCATCATTTCTTCGACGTTTGACGGTATTTTCAACGTCCCCAATGGACATTAAAAGCATTCGTCTGGACCGCTTCATGATAAGACCCAAACACAGCTAACCCACGGAACAACTGTTCAATAATGTTTATTGCACTCGAGATTGCACGTTTTTTTCGCGTAGTACCTACAAAATGTCGACTAAGGGCGGCACTAGACAAACTAATCATAATCCTGGTGCGTTTAGCGGGTCATCGGGTATCAGATCGAAAGAACCTGATATCCGCACTAGGTGCAAACATTTTCTTTTCTGTCGGTATCAGATACAATCGACCTGATACACTTTTATTGTACCGATGAAATATATTCGAAGAGACAATTCCAAAAATATAATTTGTCTCATTTCTACTCCTTTGCAAATAGAAGATACATGTCCCGCACCAGCGGTAGGAACAGTATTTTTAGTGCCGCCCCGCGGGATAGTTTATCATCGGATCTTTTAGACCTGATACCGCAATGAACTTGTTAATAAAAACACGGTGTAGAAAATAGTAGGACAGCTAAATTTTTTAATTCGGAGATGTATTATGTATAGTCAAGTTAATCTGGTCAATATTGCATTCATAATATCACTATCCTCTTTTCTTAAAAAAAAAAAGAATATAGAAAAGAGTAGGACAGCTAACATTTTTTAATAATGTATTTAGTCAGCCTGGTCAATATTGAAGTTATAATTCCTGTTGTTCATAACAACAACGTACATCATACAATTGATTCCGATCAAAATGAAAAACTTGGGATTGTTTTTCTGATTTTCTCATTGTTCTGACCTGCCCGAAAAGCTATTATAAATATGAAATAATATTATTTACTTACTTAGCTTTAGATACATTTAGTTTTGAGTAAAAATACCTACCTACTATTATTAGGCCTCTACCGCATCAATTTGTAATTTGTAATTAATAAAATAAAATATTTTTGACAGGAAAAGCTAACCACCCCTTCAGTGGCGATGTCGGAATACCTTAAATCAGTCAATTTTGACAAACATGTATTTTGTTTGACATGTCCAGAAACGAAACAAATGTTTGAGAAACATGGATTCAAGACGAAATACGGAGTAAGTATTTTTAATTTGTTATAGACGCAATAGGAAATAAATGCTCATAATCGCCACCCTGGGCAAGCGGGTTGGCGATCGCAGTAGTGTCTTCATTTCGATGACTGCTGTCCATCATCAATCTTGAATGAACGAATGATATGTGATATTTCAATCCCTTTTTCGGCCTTTGGTTACCGCAGTATTCTTACTGCGGTCACCAAAGGCCGAAAAAAGTACACATACACGGTGCTCGCGAGCATTGCGAAAGATTTTAACTGTGCATTCTAGGCATCAAAATAAACATAAAATATTATGAGACCAAAAGTCAATTCCACCAAAAAAATATATTTTTTTCCTTTTCTTTTGTCTTTTAGAATACTTCTTAACATTTCCAGTACTTTTTATCATAACAACAATTTGTTTAAATTATTTATTTCAATTGTTTTTTTAGATACAGGTTATTTCGTCAAGTCTATTCGTATTTTTTGATTGTCAGGCAAAAGGTGTGGTAATATTAGAACGCATTGTGGTGGCATTGTAATCATAAAGAAGTTAAATGACGAGTTACGTCGAAAAAGTTATTTCGAAAAAAGGTTGATTATCTCTGAAACCAAGCCGAATCCAGGAAATTTTATGTAACATTAAAGACTCTAAATGTGGTCAGGAATCCAGCATTAAAATCTTTCGGAATTCTCACGAGCACCGTGTATATGAGTATAATTACTCGTACGATGATCACCGGCCTATATCAGTCCACTGCTGGACAACGCGAATGGACAAATTAAATAGGAGGGTAGCGATTGGGACTTGTGATTATGGGTATTTAACCCATAATCGCCACGCTGGGCAAGCGGGTTTGCGATCGCATTAGTATGTCCACTATGAAGATGCTGCTGTCCATCATCAAACTTCAATAAATATATGGTCAGTGACTTAAATCCTTTAGCCGACTCTTACGACACCCACGGGAAGAGTTGTAGTGGTGACAAATGTATTCTTATTGACGTTAACACACGTCGGCGTAATTACAGCACTGATTATAGAAGCTGTTAAAAAATCATGCTTCAAAGGTGTAATGGAAACTTTAGCTCTTTAAGTTTTCTGCTTGACCACTTAAACATTTCAACTCCTTGAACTTTCGCCATTATCAAACTAACCCAACATTATCAGCCAGATGTGGGACACGATAACTTCTCGGACTATGCGGAATACCTTATCGACGACCCAGACATCGGGGCGGTGGCGTTTGATAGCGATTACAAAGTGAACCTGCCGAAGATGTACAAAGCTGCTACGTACCTGAGGAGGCCTGAAGTGCTGTTTCTGAATGGACCGACGGATAGATTCGTACCGTTCGGTAAAGATATGGCGGTAGGTGAGTAAAAATCAGTAGGTCGAGATAATTTGAATGTCAAAGGTCATTTTGTGTTCGTTGTTGTAAGGATAGTTAACACGTTCCATGTGCAGCGAAAATCGATAGTGTCACCTCTCACGTGTAAATTCTCGCACAAAATTTCAAGCATAACCTGACAACAGTATTAAAAGTCCGCCAATACCTAATTTTATCAAATTGTCACTTTTTACAGCTGATACGTGCGGGTAAGTTAACGTAGCTTAGATCGTACGTTTAAATTTCCAATTATCAATATATTTAAATAGGGTCGTGTATCATTTACAGGGTGGGAATGAGTATACCGACAGACTTTACCAATGCAATTTTGATGTCAAAAGAAGCACCTACAGAATATTATGAGACATAATGTCATTCGAACAATTTTTTTTTAATGCTTTTTTGTGATTTTTTAATTTTTTTTATGCATGTCTAGTATTAAATTGTAGGATTTTTTTTATTTTAAGGATTTGAAGTTTTTTTTTACTTGAACATTTTTCTGATATTTTTTTGTCATTTTCTCTAATTTTCGTCAGTGAGTATGTCAAGATGAAAACTATTAGTGCAAGAATATTAACCGTGCAGGCATTTATCAGTGACATATTATGATGAAAATAGTTTTTTGAAAAAACATGTCATTATCTCTTAAATTAAGCCGAATCCATAAAAGTTCATATGACATTATAGTCTCAAAATGTGGTAAGAAATACATCTTTCAAATTTGTCGGGTTACTCGCTAACCAACCTGTATATGCTGCATTCACGTTTCATCAATACCTTCAAATGCATCACATGTGATGCATGCATAGGGAACGTGTTAACCTATCCGAATAAAATAAAGGGATCAGAATAAAGTGACCAGCTATCTACCGCGATCTACTAAAGCAATTCAGTTCAGTACCTAATCTGAATCGCGATGTGTCAGTTCCGTAGAATAACTGTCAAAAGCAGAACCTAAATTGAATCTCATTAAGAGTTCATGGTAGATAAAAAACAACTGTAATGGATAAAATGTTACCACTAAAGGCCCGGCCACGCCATTGGTCTAAGACGACCAGCGGCGAGCGAATCCATGAGTTGGAGCGGGATGCCGATATGGGTACTCCATCTCGCACGTATGGTTTTCCGAAAAGCCGGTCGCCTTAGACCAATGTCGTGGCCGCGGCATAACACAAATAAATGCAAACTTTTGAAATAATTCGTCATTCCTACTTCAAAAGTAAAAAAAAAAGTTTTTTTCTTTTTTTGAGTCAGGCAATATGAACATTTTATTAATAATGTTCTGGCCTTTCAGGTGTGTCATATCCAGCAGATTTGGTATCAGAGTTAGTAAAACGGGAACCTACGGGCTTGGGCAAGCCTGCAAAGGGCTTTGGAGTGTTCGCAATGCGACGGGCGGGGGTCACTGACCCTAGCAGAGTATTGTTTATTGGAGACATGTAAGTTTTATTCTTTAGTTACTTTTGAATTTGATTCGTTATGCAAAATGTTTAGACGTGAAGAAAGTTATTTATGAAAACTTTAATAACGCTATGGTTTAGGGAAAGACTGTAAATAAGAAAATAAAAGGGATACTGTAAATGAGAAATCATGGGACTAACTTGAATTTCCCACATTATGTTCATTTGTAATTATATTACAACTCAAATAATGAATAAATGTCTTAGGACATCTTACACAAATCGACCTAGTCCCACGGTAAGCTCAATTAAGGCTTGTGATGTGGGTACCAAGCGTTAATACCTATATAAGTTTAATAGATAGATATGTACATACTTAAACACAGACAGCCACGACCAGGGAACAAATGTTTATGTTCAATAAATACACAAATAACGCCCTTGCTTTGAACCCGGAACCTTTAGACAGTACCAACTAACTAGTAGCAGACGGAGGCAGACAAAAATATAATGGAGTAAACATTCGTGATGCAGTAGCAAATATTTGTGATAAATACAATCTAAATTGCACTGGGATTCTAACCTGATATAGCTTCAGGCCTGCTACCGCGAACACCGAAGTTCGAAGATTTCGGGGATTTTTCTCTGTCACTTTAGGTAATAACGCCTTCGTTGAAGTGGCAGAGAGAAATCCCCGAAATTTACGAACTTCAGGTTCGTGGTAACAGCTGTCAGCTTTGCAGGAATGATCTTTGCCGCCAGCGCTCAGGAGGCCGGTCAAAATAGATTATCTCCGCATCTTTACACGTAAATTAGGAAACGTGTTGTTAGATACGGAGACACGATGACGAATTGACGCGCATTTGTTTACATAGGAAATCGAAATTGAGCATCTATCTGTCTCTATCACATCAATGACATCTTAATTGGAATAAAAGAAACAGATGATCCATAGTTCGATAATCATCGTTCATATTGAAAGTAGGTTGCGATGTTTCCACATTGATGCAAGAAAGTTACGACTGTTGGTGATTTTGAGTGGGAGTTGGCGATTGACATGAGTTGGAAAAGTGACATTCCAACACAAAAATCATAAATTTTAAAGGCATATGAAAATATACACTATATTGCTGCCCATTCCTCTACTATCTAGACTAATATATAAATATAAAAAATATTTTAGCAATTATGCATGTTCATTGTATTTTTGTGGACATCTTTTATTGGCTTTGTTTACTGTACACTTAGTTTTTGTAATTTCTCATGTACTGCTGTTGATACCCCAAATAAATAAAATAAAATATAGTTATAATGTCCCACTGCTGGGCATAGGCCTCCTCTCATATATGAAAGGGATTGGGTTATAGTCCCTACGTTGGCCCTAAGCGGGTTGGGAAATTCACGTACATCTTCACTATCTAGAATAATACAACTATTTTAGAATTTGGGTAGAATGCTAGTAATGCCACTTTCTTTGCATACTAAGCAGGGTGAAAGTTGGAGCCCGAGTGAAACGAGGGCGACAATCACCCGAGTTAAAAATAGTTTTACAACAGCGACAATTTTTTTCATAACGAAATTACCGCGCGCGAAGCGTGCGCAAAGTTCGTTTTTGTGCACAAGTTAGGAAAATAACTTTTTAGTACAGATGGTGCCTTTTTTGGGCTCTATTGCGAGAAGTGTGTCATTTTACGTCAAGTCTAAAACTTCGAACCATCTGCACTAAAAAATGTCGTACGAGACGCGTGCAAAAACACAAGTGCGAAAACCATGAAATTCGTAACTCGCGTCGGTTTAAAACAGGGAGTGTTTTCAGTCGTGTTTAATCATCGCCACTCGTTTCGAATTTCATGTTTTTCGCACTTGTGTCGTAATGTGCTAGCTATTCTAGGTGCTTCAAAGTCGGTTGAATATGCATTTACTCATAAATGTGAATGTTCCAGGATCGAGCAAGATGTCGGCCTTGGAAAGAATACGGGCTTCAAAACATTACTGGTTCTAACCCACCATACTGAAGAGGAAATGAAATCGGAACCGCCGTCCCGACAACCAGACTACTATGCACCCAATTTGGGAGTTTTGATCTCTAAGTTTAAGGAATTGTGAATATTTTTTTAAGATCTTGTTATTGGATGTAGCTGAGACTGTCAAACGCATGTGGTTTGTTATAATTACTAACGGCCTAAGTTAGTAAACAATCAGTGACTTTTCTGATTTTATACAATGTTTGTTCGCAATCTTGGCGAGGGTGTTTCTATGCGATTTTTTTACGCGTTTTATTTGTTCATTACCATCACCACTTTATTTACCGTTTTATAAAAGCAAACGAGACTATTATGCCAGAATAGCAAACAAACATGCGTCTGCTACAAGATAATCGAAAATACTCCACTATTTATACGCAGTTCGTCAATAATTTGGGAATGGTAATGATTTGATTGGTGCGACAGAATAATCGCATAGAACTACCCGCTAAATCTTTTCGTAGTCAGTGTATCGATACTCTTAATAACATAAGTTTTAAGTCACAGTTGTCGCTTTTCACCAGATACGATAATTCGTGCGCAGAGGCCCTACCGCGAGTCACGAACGAAGTATTGCCCATCTCTCGCACTTGTGAATTCGTACGTAAGTGTGACATAGAGCCAACACTTCGTTCATGATTCGCGGTAGGGCCTCAGTGTATGTGGCGAACCCCGAAAATTGTAAATTTCGGTCACATATCTCTATCACTCCAACGAAGGCATGATTGGAGTGATAAAGATAGATGTTCTGAATTAATTATTTTCTTTACTTTGCAGTAGGCTCATCAGAGTAGGTACAAAATGGTAAACAGTCAAATGAAGTCCCTATTCTGATATTACTGGAGATCGAATGCCGTCGGTTTATAATGACAAGACGTGCTGATTTGACATTTCATATCGATATTTTTGATATCTGCGGATACTAGAATAGCGACCCACTTGAGTTTTGACAGCTGTTCCAAATTTAAACTCAATTCTTTACAGTCTGTCAAATCTGTTACTACGATGTTAACTTTTAGAATTATAATATAACTAATGTGAAACTCAAACAGATTAAAATATTATCCTCCTCATCCGGAGCACCCTCGGCCAAACGCGTCGGGCTTTGGCCGAGGGAGCTCCGGATGAGGACCCTCTTAATGGGTCGAAACATGACGAGCAATCATCGACTTAAATACGTTCGATAATATTTTAATACAATGTTAAATTTTCAATACAAATTTTACCAACCACATAAAAAGATTCCCAAAGTTAAACTGATTGTATTAATGTTGGTCATTTCATATGCTTTTTGAACGCTTTTTAGAGCACTAATGATATGTTGCGTAGATAAATTTGCATTACTTTATAATGACGAACTTTCAGAACATAATCTTGGTTGATGATATGATGTACATACGGCCAGTGTAGATAATTTAGTCAGAAATTACTTAACATGTTTCATTATTTACTTATTTAATAGTTATTGTATGTACGTACCCTTGTATGATTGTATGAATAAAGTTATTGGTTGAATAAATATCGCTTAAACTTGAAATATGTTATTTTATTAGCAAAATTGATACGTACTCTTACTGTATGCTTTTAAAAAATAACATAAATGAAATATTTGAAAGAAACGTATATTTTTTTTGTTTCTTGAATAAAGTTAATTATATTTTTTGACTGCCTATCTCAATTTAAAAATGTATTCAATACTCTTATGATTATTCATTTTATAACAATAATAATGTGTATTTGTGTAACGTACTTAATTTATTTAAAATTAAAATGAATTTGCTATTTTATTATTATTTGTTTCCTTACTAATGCCCATTTCATTATTGATGATGTACGTATGTGCTTTTACTTTATTTTTAGACAAATACATTTACACGACACGTAATTGTATCTTTTTTTTTCTAAAACTCTCTTTTGGCTTATACCTTTACTTAATTACCGTAACGTTTATTTACTGACCTACATCGATTTTTGTATGGAAAAAGTCGCGTTTCAGAAGTAACCTACTTCTCACATATTCGACTTAATTTAGGTACTCTGACTCCTCCGAGGTCCGAGCCTCACGATCATCAAGTATCTCAAGTTATTATCCAGTTCAATATACTTTTAATATTTTATGGTAGTTTTTGTAATAGTTATACACCGTGTTTTTATTGATTTCCGTTAAATTGGACAGGTAACTAGGGACATTAATATAAGTTGTCTGGTTTTTTAAATAACTCAATAACAGTAAAAGTTAAGACACTAGTTTCTTAGAGAAATTGATTATATTTGACCTAAATAAGCTTCTCTTAAATTTCACGGGAATCAATAAAAACACGGTGTAGGTATGTGTTGTGTGACGACCAAAAATGTATTAATTTACGTATTATTTTTCAAATAAAATTCATGCTTATTTTCACACTATAAACATTTCTGCATGTAAATATTACAAAGTTTGAATTTGACATTATGAGTTAAATATACCGGGTGTCTTAAGACTAAGGGACATGCAGAGAAAGTACCTACTCTTAAAAGTGTTGATAGACTGTTTTGGTACAAAGAGACTTTATCTTATTTTTATTAGCGAGTAATACAACATATTTTGTACGACAGTAGCTATTTTTAGAGGTACAGCAATAAAATAACTAATTTAAATCATTGGACTTTTTCGGAATTCTTGCAATTTTAAATCATTGGACCTAGTTATTTTACCCTATTCCTTTCTTTAAAGATACTATGTTACTTCAGAGTAATTATTTATTTAGTTGCATGCTTTTGATTGGCACAATAAAAACAGGAGGTGATATTTTTTCTCGTTTGAAAGGTACGATACCCAAACGAGGTTTGAGAAAATCAGTGAATACAGAATTACTAACTTTTAAAGATATCATTAAGTCTTATTTCAGCAAAATATCCTACCTACGATATTTAAAGTACTTTCCCTTGTCCCACAGTTGATGTCCCACAGTTTTGGCAAGCCTTGTATCATCATCATCATCATCATGTCAGCCAAAAGACATCCACTGCTGAATATAGGCCTCCCCCAAAGATTGCCACAATGATCGGTCCTGTGCCACCCGCATCCAGCGGACTTGTATATTAAATCCTTATTAAATATTTGCAAAAATGTCAGTTTTGGAACCACCCTGTTTTAGTTCAATGTTGCGTTGAGTTTGATAAAAGGTTCGTACAAGGTAGAAAATCAAATGTCAAGTCGAATCACATTACATATATGTTTGTTTTTGACTAATCTTCAATATCACTTTACAAAACAATTTACAAGAGATATGCAAGTCATACTAAGACCCGTTTGTCTTTAAAATATGAGTGATAATCGTGAAATTTTAAATCAATATAGATATGCAAAGCGTTGGAAATATAGAAAGCCATTATTGAGAAAAAATACTTCGAGTAGAAAAAATGCCTGTTGAAATTCAACCAAAAATCCACCAGGAATATTTATTATATTTTCAAAAACTAGAAAATATGTGGATATCGGCAACTGCACAGAAAGAAATATTGTTGGACAGATTTCATTTCATTTAAGTTATGACTATTTGTACTGCATATTTTACATCACTCATTGACTGAAAGATTTTAGAATCTAAATAAACACTAGATAGAAATCACGAATATTTCTTAAAAAGTTTAGATGAAAAATATGTTCAAGCAGCTGCAACTGAAAACTTAATTTTACTTTACAAATAGACTCGTGTCAGGTTTAAATTATTCCACTCATAAATTTAAATAATTTACGTTCTCTAAAGCTAAAATTGAGGCTAAAACACATTAATTTCACCGCATTCATTGCGAGTTCAATAAACAAACATTTGCATACGGCAATATGATTATACTAAACGTACCAAAGGATTATTTAGGAGCAGTCAAAATATCATATCAATATGATTCAACTAGCAGAAACTACAACCTTGCATTTGCTTTAATTATCATTATGTCATTCAAACCGTATCTAACGGTGACTTCATCTAATCTTGGCCCGAGTTTTTCTTCCGGTGGACTCTTTAAGTAACTAACTTAACCAAATTTTCTTTAAAGTGCATTGCAATAAATTAAATAATGTTCTCGATGTGTTATATATAAATATCATGACCCCGATAGCATATACCTATAACAACCATTTTGAAAAAATCAATCACTTTCGAATATGACGTCTAGACTTTAGTTGTCAAACTGAAGTTTTGTTGAGTTCAATCAAATATGTGTAGATACCTAATATAAAATGTGAATTATATCATTAACAGCCAATAGTATCATCATCCGCTTATGATAGTCCACTACTGGACGTAGGCCTCTCCTATTAACTATGCGTATAGACGCATTAGGAGGTAAATGCCCATAATCGCCACGCTGGGCAAGCAGATTGGCGATCGCAGTAATGTGTCCACTATGATGACGCTGCTGCCCATCATCAATCTTTAATCAAATATGGTCAGTGACACTTCAATCCCATAATCGACTCTTACGACACCCGCAGGAGGAATTGGGGTGGTGACAAATGTATTCTTTCTGCCATCACCACACGGCCAATAAGCCACAGCCAATAGTATTATGGTAATGATTTAAGCGAATTAATTACTTCATGGTCTAATTACAAACTGAATGCCTGATGTAGTAGGCTTTATGTAGTAGGCACTTGCTAAAATCAGAACCGCTAACCATCAGAAATACAACACTATTTTATGGAAGACATGTTCAATAGGTACTCACAACACAGCGACAGGGATGCCGTGTCCCCTCACTACTAGGCGTGACGTCATCTTTGATTATTGCGTTTGGCGGGTACGCGTTTCTCTTAATAATACGTCTTGTGGCTTCCTTATACAATCTTACAAGTAATGTAGTATAGTTTAATGATTTCACGCCAATGTTATATATTAGATAGTCATAGATTGGCCGCGTGGTGACGACTGTAAGAACTGTACTTTTGTCACCACCCCAAATCCTGCTACGAGTGTCGTAAGATAAAGATAACTTTATTTGCATTAAACATTACCAGGTACAGGTGTTAGTGTTAATACAGGGTGAGGCACGAATGTTGCTACATTAAAGAACCTAATTATTTTTTAAAATTTTTGGCATTTGACATGTGTGTACATTTATACTTGTAAAAAATTTAATTAAAATTTAATTATGGATCGCGTAGACAGCAAAATTAGAATGAAATTGATACAAATGTACCTTGAATTAAGATCTGTAATTTTAGTTCAAACAAGATACCGAAGAGAAACAAATCAAGATCCTCCTAGCCATTGGACAATAAAACGGTTAGTCAAAATGTTCGACGAACGAGGTTCGATTCAGCCAAAGCCATACCAACGCCAAGGCACCGCCAGAACGGGATAAATTATTGCTGCCGTGGATGCTGCCTTGCAGGCTGATCCCAAGACTTCATCTAGGCAATTAGCTCTGGACACAGGAGACAGTCAAAAGACAATTTTAAGGATTTTACACAAGGACTTAATCTTTTTCCGTATAAAATTCAACTGACGAGTCGTTTGAACCCAAAAGACTTGCCAATTCGCCTAGAATTTTGTAAAAAAACTGTTGAAGTTAGCAGAGGAAGAAGAAAACTTTATATATTGTTTATTCATGTCCGATGAAGCACACTTCGATTTGAATAGAAATGTAAACAAGCAAAATTGTCGTATATGGGCAAAAGAAAACCCAGAAGTCATTCATGAAACCGATTCACATCCAGAATGTGTTACAGCGTGGTGCACAGTTTCTGCTTCAGGCGTTGTCGGGCCCTATTTCTTTGAAGAAAATGGTGCTACGGTCACAGTAACGGGCAACCGTTACTTGGATATGTTAAACAATTTTTTCTTTAGAAAACTACGCACACGACGCATACCTTACAGTTCTGTATGGTTTCAACAAAATGGAGCAACGAGTCATATTGCGAAACCGGTCATGGAAACTTTGCGTGCTGAATTTGGCACAAAACTTATTTCGAGGAACAGCACTCTTCGTTGGCCCCCAATATCGCCAGACCTCACTGTTCCGGATTTCTTTTTGTGGGGATACTGTAAGCAAGAAGTGTACAGAACCAGACCTAGCAACAAGGACGAATTAAAAGCATCCATAGAGTTATCGAAGCCATACCCCGAGCGACGTTGCGAGCCGCGATGAACAACGTTTTGGTCCGATGCAAAGCTTGCATTAAAGAGCGTGGTGGACATTTAACACAAATAATTTTTCACAAGTAACATATAAATAATAAATTCCTTAATCTATTTAAACGAGAATATTCACTACCGAAACGTAATTGTTAAGTAAAATGGATTTATTAAACTTTGTTTTTGTAGCAACATTCGTGCGTCACCCTGTACATTGTAGGTAAGATTACATGTTTAACCTCTGTGGGTAAGCAAATGTATAGCTTAAGCCAAACAATAGAAGCAATAGAAACCATCACAATCCAACAAACAATATACAATGTAGGTTTTTAATAAACCTCCTACTTTACAGTAGTAGGGCACACCTTTATTTTGCGTACAAAAAATCGTCGTAAAGAGTCGACTACCCTTATTGAAGTGTCAAAGACCATTCATTGAAGATTAATGATGGACAGCAGCGTCTTCAAGGTGGACACATTACTGCGATCGCCAACCCGCTTGCCCAGCGTGGAGATTATAGGAATACCTCCCAATGCGTCCATGCGCATATGAGAGGCCTATGTCAAGCAGTGGACGGAAATTGGCTGATGATAGTGATGATTACATAGGTATGGTTAGTTTAGTTTATTTAGTTGTCAGTAGATGCCGCTGTCTATGTTGCCATTCTCTGCTCCACCATCCGGGCAGAGTCGTGGCCTTTAATATCAGAAGGGCTATCCCGAACAACGATCGACCTGTTCCCTCTCTATTGCACTTGAAAATTCGTCAAAAGTGTGACAAGAAGGCGACGATCGTAGTTCGCGTTAGGCCCTCAGACTCAGCATCTCAAAGAAACAGGAATGAAACGCACCTGTCTTTGTCACGTTAATAACAGACAGAGAACAGATTTTTCAATTTCTACTTAACAGCGTCGGTCATAAATATTAGCTCTGTCCTTTTTTGATTGATGACTGGTGAAAGAGACAGTGATCATTTTAACTAGTAACGATAATTTTTATCCAGGGACTTCAAAATCAGGCCATTGACAACTACGATACGCTACTAAGCGTTAGCGATTGGCATCTTGCATGGCTACGCACTTGGATCTACAATCAACAAGCGTTCTCTTTCACTCACATCAAATTGGAATTATATTGTATCTTTCTTGGTGCGTCCAAGAGAGACGAAATAATTACGGCTTAATTGAATGAAAATGGGAATTAATTTATTTTAATGAATGCATCTTTTAGTGGGTTACTTAGCTGTAACACTGATACGAAGGTGGAACGGTGGTGAACCTGATTAAGTAGGTATTTATATAAATAGAAAATATTTTATGCCGTACTTATACAGTATGTATCACATAGTAGAGCAAAGTAAGAAACCTGTGAATGTATAAATCATACTAACCAAATTTACTACCGTGCCAACGCCAAAATCGCGAAAAAAATTGGTCGTTTCATACATTCCGGCCGGTGAAATGCTGCCGTTTTGTATGGGACAGTCAAATTTATTCTCGCGATTTCGGCGTTGGCCCGGTAGTAAAAGTTGGTCAGTATGACTTATACATTCACAGGTTTCTTTCTTTGCTCTACTATGTGATACATACTGTATATTATTTATATCCATTTTTTTATACAATATACATAACTGTAATTAAAAAAAAAAACAGTTCAAAAGCCAAATCATAAACTCATTCCCAGAGAGCTTTAACCAGTAAAGGAAGTACCATATAATTTTATATGGTACTTCCTTTACTGGTTAAAGCTATTTTTTCTACCACTTTGTCGGCGTGATTAATTTATGTAGGTAAACCTGTTCCAAATTGCAGATTTTCAGTACTAACGGCAACTGAGCTATGCTGCGGACAGACAGACGGACAGACGGGCATAACGACATTATAAGGCTTCCTTATTTGCTACGGAACCCTAAAAACATTTTATGTACCTACATTTGTTGTACCTACCTACGATTGAATCTGAATCATTGATCTATAATGTTATTTAGGTCTAACTCTAACTCTAGTAACTAAGCTGATTTAGACAGTTTCATCGTTCTAAATGCATTCAGCGCTCGGTCCAATTAATAACTATTAATTAGCGTACTTATTAGATTGTAACTATCCCGCACCGCAAATTGCAACCACGATGAAATCGATTGAAACAATTAGGTAAAAACAATTTTCTGCTAGTGGTTTTCAATTTACCGCACTACGACAGAAACAAAACGTAGGCGTATAGATAACCTTAGCTCTTACCATGATTTTGGAACGTGAGTGAGCTGTATTGACTGAGTAAGTTGTCCTTGTCTGGAAAACCAAGATTCTTAACCAGAGACATACGCTGAGTTTAAGAATCTATACTTCAGATTCTGTAACTTACTTTCAAAAACTAACGCTAGTCTACAGTCTTCTAATACAGAAAATTGGAAATTACAGGCATCTTTGTCAACTATGACTTCAATGGAGCGACAGATATAATGTATTTTTGTACCTTCAGAATAGCGACGCTGGTACAGGCCGACCAACAGACTACAGTATGCTTAGCACATGATTGGCGCGACAGTATCTCGCCGCGAGATAGACTATCCATCCCTCTTTTGTTAATATAGCTAGTAAAAGACGGGAGATCTATCTCGCGGCGACATACTGTCGCACCCATCATGTGCTAAGCCTACTGGTCTATCGCGAGCTTTAAAACTCGCAAACGAGCACCCGTCTCTGCCACACTAATGACGTCTTCGTTGGAGTAACAAAGGCAATAAAATCGACGTTAGCGGTAGGCCTACTGTTCCTGAGGTATGGGAGCAGTGAGGGAGGGGAAATTAGTAACGTGGCATGACACACTCACATGGCGTCGTTTGACTTTTGGCAAACGCGCCTCTCCCGTCCCTTAGGAAAATACCCATTTGCCCTGTTCTGCCTTGTATTTATTCTACACAATTATAAGCTACATTTAACATCTAACTAAAAATTGTTGGCAATCATCTTAATAAATGAATACTTACCTACACAAGTTGTAAACAGACAGACAGACAGATGCTAGATAAGATAAGATTTTATTCCATAACAAATTTGACAATCAAGTTGGAAATTACAACATTACATTATATGCTACTAAAGAAAAGGCAATAATACTACTACAGTATAAATAGCAAAAACAAAACAAAGACAAAAAAACCTGTACACAACAGGCTCTTTTTTTTTTCTTGATTTTCGGAAGTACAAGGGATTTACAGCCCGTGGTAAGGACGCTATTCTCTTCATAATACGAAGAGAATATTATCAGGAAATACGTTTTCTTTCTGTTTGATCAGAAAATAGAAATGCTCAATATTGTAATTGAAACAATATAGACAGGAACATTTCCTGGAACAGCTTATGATCAGCAGTGTGTAACAAAAGCCTTATGGTTTGCTTAATGGAATTTACGAGCGATTTAGATTTATTATGCAACAGAAATATTGCAAATTTTTCAACATTTGAGAATTTCTCAAAAAGTTTGTGGAATTCAAATGGGTTCTTTCATACAAAATGTTTGTATGAAACATTCCTTTTTGTTACCGAAAATGTATAGGAATCTGGCAACAAAAAAGGAAACTTCCACACAAACTTCTTGGGACATTTTGGAAAATATGGTGGATCTTGTTCAGCATCATTGACTACCAGCCTACCAATTTTAATCAAATCGAAGACGTGATCCAAATATAAAAACTTTTTAAAATTGCTCATTTGAAGGGTCCACGGAAAAAATATGTTCAAAGCCTAAAAAAATCAGGGCAAATTCACCCCTCATTCTGTTAAAAGTTAGGTGGTTTTTCCTCATGTAATTTGAATTGACTAGACATGTTCTTTCCGTGGACCCTTCATTTGCTCATTCGCAGAATTAATCATCGTATCAGCCGATAGACGTCTACTGCTGAAAATACTTAAGCCGCCTTCAAAGATTGTCACAATGACCATTTTTCACCAAATTTTATTTCTCAACCAAATTATGGCAGATGATTCAGTCAGCATACCAACATTTAACAAATTTTTATTTGCCGAATTTCATTAGACCGATTTTTCATGTGACAACTAGCTTAGGTTAGGTCCAAAAGACACGTCTGCGTAACGTTGGTTTGCTATGTAGATTCTGCTACATGAAACTATGGGAATAATAGTTTGGGGAGTGAGCACGAGTATACCATAAAATTTTCGGCCACATAAATAGTGAACTCGTAAATTTATACCTTTATCAAAATATCACAGGGTGCTTAGACAAGTTGCCAATCGCTAGAGCTTAATCGTCAATCGTAAACGAAAGGCAGTTCACTATATTTAGTCGCACTAATATGAAAGAGTAATAGAGAGGGAAATCTACGATACGCTACAAAGCGTTTAGCGATTGGCAACTTGGCTAAGCATCCTGTTCATAAAGGAACTTCAATCTTGCGAATCTCAGACTTTTATTTTGGTTCAGAATTTTACCTTTACATTACTTTTATTTAAGTTCTATCCATTATGCCTAGGTCTAGGTGCCTAGTCTAGGGTTATTAGCCAATCCTCGTTATCGAACCGTTTTATCGCTCTCGAGATTGCCTATGAACTTTTAGTGCCTAGGCACTTATGTAATGGATATTGCGATGCAGCTAGGAACTTAGGTTTTTATTTTCTCGTTTATAAATTATTTATTTTAGCTGGCTGTACCTGTATAGAACAAGGCAAGATACATTGATGTGAGAACAGATTATCTATACTACAATTACATAATAAAATTTTGTTGGGGTGTCTGTGGTTTTCAGTGAATGGCGAAACACATTGTATATGGACGGATTCGAAGATGATTAGTATCCTTATTGAAACTGCTCGTATAACAGGCAAGATACATTATGTTTTTTAGCTCGATTGCATAGAAAACGTCAGCCAGAAAACAGAAAACTTTTAACTAGCTCCAAAGCGTAGGTGTAATTGAACTACTTTATAAGAGTGTAAAAATTATCATAGAATAATTAAATCTCACAAAGTTCGTTATTATTCACTGTGCTCGCGAGCACTGCGAAAGATTTTAATGCTGTATTTTTTACCATATTTAGAGATTTTAGAGTCTTTAATGTTATACAAAATTTCCTAGATTCGGCTTGGTTTCAGAGATAGTCAACCTTATATCGAAATAAAATTTTCGACGTAACTCGTCATATAACAACATTTATTACAATGCTAAACATAATGTATTCTAATTGTAGAACACCTTTTATCTGACAATCGTAAAATAAGAAGAGACTTAATGAAACAACTTATCACAAAAATCAAATATCAAAATAAAACATTTTAACGAATTTTTGCTAAAATAAAAAGTAGTGAAAATATGAAAAAGTAAAGAAAAACATTTTTTTTGTTGATATTTGACATTTTTTTTTATTTTTTTTTTATTTAGCCTAAATTTGTGTCCCACAGCTAGGCCTCTCCCCTCAAACTCCATGACTTCCGAGTGTGTGCTTCCTCGGGCCAGTTGTTAAGAAAGGCATCCAGGTCGTCCCGTCATCTCCGTTTGGGTCTGCCTCGTCCGCGCCTATTTTGTGGCATCCACTTGGTGGCTACGGTAGCCCACCTATCCGGATGCATGCGGCAGACGTGGCCAGCCCAGTCCCACTTGAGCCTAGCAGTTTTCTTACCAACGTCAGCAATGCGGTTTTTTGAGCGCAGTGTGGTGTTCCGAATGCGATCGGTCCTCCTGACACCTAGGATACTGCGCTCCATTGCCCGCTGGCAGATCTTCAATTTGGACTTCTGAGTCTCAGTTAGCGACCATGTTTGGGCACCGTAGGTTATTTTTTTTTTTTAGTGTGAGACTTTTGAGTTTAGTCTTGCGGCCCTCGCGAATGGTACGGGCGACCGAAGACATTATTAGTCTAAAGTTTCCCTGTTGGCTAGGAAACTTTGTTGTTGCATTATTATATTTATTGCTGTAGTTGTAAAAGTTATTATGTTTTATTTAGTGATGTGTTTTTATTATTTCTGTGTTATATTTCTGCTGTTGCATTGTGATTTAGTTTCTATAGTTTGTATTACGTACTGTTGAATTTCTTGAGGTTATCTATTATGTGATTTACAAGCTGTTTAAAGGAATCTTTCGTTGTTTCCTTTGAGATTATTTGGTCTATATTATATGGTTCTATGTTATTTATACGACATAGTATTTCATAGTTGCTTCGCGCGTTTGTGAATCGCGGGCAATACTGTAGTAGGTGTGTCATTGTTTGCTCTGTGATGTTATCACACGGGCATTCGTTTGACTCAGTAATATGGAATCGTTTCAGGTACGCTTTATTATATCCATGTCCCGTTAAGAGTTGCGTCATTTGAAATGTCAGTCTGAAATGTTTTCTAAAGTTTTCTATGTGTCCTATAGTCGGTAGAAATTTCTTTAAATGTGCGCCGGTTGTACTTGTTTGATACAAGTTGTCAGTGTCCTTGCGCATATCTTTACGAAGGTTGCGTTTATGGTAGGACAGCGGGAACCTGGTGTAGTCTGGCTGTTTATGTTGTGATGCGGCCTGCTTGGCAGCTGCATCGGCCTCTTCATTACCGAGGAGTCCAGCATGCGCCTTTATCCAGCAGAACCGGATCTCGCCTCCCCGCTCCCTAATTGAGGCGATGTATTTGTGTGCCTTATTTATTATGTAGTTTGTGCTGTTTCGGCAGGCTAGTTCGGACAAGGCGGCCTTCGAGTCGGAGAACACGGTGACACGATCCAGTCCAAGCGTTTGACATAGGCTGCAAGCCACCTGAATGGCCAGACATTCCGCTTGGAAGACCGTGCAGCTGTTGTGTAATTTAAGTTTTTTAGTTGTGTTGCGGCCATCCGGGTGGTGTATGACCACCGCAGCCCCAACAACGTCATTGTGCTTGCTGCCATCCGTATATATTCTATGCATTTCTGTGGAATAATATGGTTCTAGGTCTTCTGGGTTTTTGATGTCCACTAAGTCTATCTGCAGGCGCAAAGCTGGATGTAATAGGTCGACAACAGGTGCTCTCTTGTCATAGTGGACGTCATCTGGTAAATATTCTGTTGTTAGCATCCTTTTGACCCGTTCCGTTGACGCTATTTCTTTCACCTTTTCCGGAAGGGGGGTGAGCCCCGCAAGCGCAATGGCCGGTATTGTGGGTAGCGTGCGGAACCCGTGCAGCACTTTGATAGCGAATCCTCGCTGCAAGCTCAACAGCGAGCTCCTTACTTTATTAAAGTTAACTGCTGACCCCCAAATTTCTGCACCATACGTGATGATGGGCTCAATGACTTGCCGATATATGGTGTCTATATTTTCCGACTGAACCCCCCACGTGGGCTTGATGAACATGCACAGCCGTTTGTAAATTCGTTGTGCCTTTTGGATAGTGTATTCTGAGTGCTTTATGAATTTTAGATGCTGGTCTACTATAATTCCTAATAATTTAAACTGCGGGTGAAATTGAATTGGGAAATGGTTCAAGATTATTTTTGCTGTTTTGGCTTTGGCTGTGCATGTTATCATTTTTGTTTTGTCTGGGCTAAACTTTAATTTATTTTCACTGCCCCATTTGTGTATGATATCTAGCGATTTATTTGCCCTGCGTTCTAATTCCGCAGTGGTATTTCCAGCACAGATGAGCAAGATGTCGTCTGCGTATGCCTGTGTGTGCGTTTGTGGAGGCATTACTTTGTCCAGCAGCGTATCAACTATTGTGTTCCAGAAGATGGGTCCAAGTACTGAGCCTTGGACACATCCTCTGGTTTGTGTTTTCGTGACGGCTGTGTCAGCGTAGGTGAGCGTTATTTTTCTATTGTTGAGGTAGCTCTTTATGATGTTATGCAGGTTGTTTGGGCAATTTACATCTTTTAATCTCTTTAATAGTGCCGGCCACCAGGCGTGGTCAAATGCGCCTGCTATATCAAGAGATATAGCAACCGTTTGCATCCCATCCTGCTTATACCGTGTTAGTCTGCTGATTGCGTTATGTAGAGCGTCTGTAGTGGAGTTTTGCTCTTTGAAGCCAAACTGTCTAGGGCTGCATGCGTTGTTGATCTGCATGTAGTAAGTTAATCTAGTAGCTATGAGTTTTTCGAGGACCTTACCGAATACATTAATTAGCCCAATCGGTCGATAAGATGCTATTTCGCTGTAGTTGTCTTTGTTAGGTTTGGGTAGGGTTTTGATGTATGCAGTCTTCCATGTGTTTGGGAAGTAGCTGAGTGCTAGACAGCGGTTGTAAAGCTTGGTTGTTTGCTGGGGGTAGGATTCGATATATTGCTTGCAGATGTCGGCTGTGAGGTGATCAGGTCCTGGTGCTTTTCTTGGGCTCATGTGCTTGCGCGATGCGCGCTTGGAAGCAGTCGTGTCCCATTGCAACGTATCGAATAACATAATTATTCGCGATTGGCGCGACTTAGGTCGCTGCCGTGTGTACTTCGCAATGGGTTCGCAACAACTCATAGCGAATGAGTTATTGGCGTTTATTCAGCACGCCCTCGAAAATATGGATGAAGTCAGCATCAGGCAGATCTGCAAATCGAGTTTTAGTGAAGACGATATTTGCAGCGGCAAGGCGCTACTTTACCAGACGCTCGGTAAAATGGACCAGATGCCATCTCGGAGGAGGGATGGGGGTGTGAAGAGTCTTCAGGACATAATAAAGCTGTTCCGGGAGACCAATCCAGATGACGTGCCTGCTTTCGTTGCAAAGCGGCTGGACCGTTTACCGCCAGTGTCCTTCGATCACGTCGATGTTACTAGGCTGCTGAAGGACATAACATTCCTGAAGGCGAGTCTAGTTGAAGTGCAGTCCAAGTTGGAGATGGCCAATAATAACATCTCTGAATTACGTGCCGAAATAGTGACACTTCGTGGCAAAGATTCGGTATGTAGGTCAGGCGCGGTCACCGACTTGGGCTCGAGTAACGATGCGCGTGCAAATACGTGCGATGCTGTGTCAGCGGCATGCGTCACGAATATGACGCCAGTAGCCTGCCCAGCGCGTTCGCTCCGCACTACGCGTCCTGTTATCCCGGTTTCTGCTCCAGTGGCTGAATCATCGGCTCCTCGTCGCAACTACGCTGCTGCTGCTGCAAAACGGAACAAAGCACCTCCTGAGGTGCCGGAAAGTGCTTCTCGCATTGAGGACCTTTCTCGCGCCGGAGTGGATGAAGTGGGATTCACGCCGGTGACGAAGAAGAAGAAGGCGCGCAAGGTGCCTCGTAAGAGCCAGTGTGGCACTGCGGACTTGGATAATACATCTGGTCTGCGTGTTGCCCTTCCGAGCAAGGCGCTTTATGTGTCGCGCCTGCATTATTCCGCTACGGCCAATGATGTGGTGGAATATATTCGCAAGAAGACCCGCTTCGACTTAAGGGTGTTCCAGCTGCGGTCGCGCCACTACGTGCACTTCAGCTCGTTTGTGGTGCGCGTGCCGCGGTCGCTGCAGGACACCATCGCAAGCACCGACTTCTGGCCGAAGGGGGTAGTGTTTCGGCGGTTCCGTGGGAGTTTGCCGAATCCTACGCCAGATCAGGCGACGAAACAGAGACTTCCTGTTATGTCGCCAAAATAACTTAGATTAATAATTTATGTTAATATGTATGTTAGTTTATAAGGTATGTATCTATGGGCCTTCGATGCCTGAAAATAAATGGATTATTATTATTATTATTATTATTTATTATATCTGTGATTTCATCTGTGGTGAATGGTGGCTCATTGTTAATTGCATTGTCAAGTTGTGTCTGTCTATTTTCGTGATTTCTGTCCCGTATTTCTGTTCTAATTTCCTGATGATGTGCGGTATCATCGGAGACGGAGTCTTCAGGGAAAAACTTTTCAGCTAGTTTTATAGCAGTGTCCAGCGTTGATGTTGTGTATGTGCCATTCTCCATTTTGAGCGTAGATGGTGGTTGCATTTTAATGGTATTTTTGAGGAGACGGTTGGTCACAGTCCACACGTCGTCTTTTCCCTGCCTGCTGCAAAAGTCTCTGAAGTGGTTAGAGGACGTGCTCCGGATTTTTGAGACATACTCTTTCCTGGCCTCCTGTACCTCTTCTAGTATGTGTGTGAGGTCCTTTTTGCCCTTTTTTAGGTCTTGCAACCTGTGATGTAGAAAAATCACTTTTTTCTTCAGATCAGTGAGTTCCTGTGACCACCACGAGATTTTCATGTAGGGCTGTTTGCGAGTGAGTTCTTCGTCACATGTTCTTGTAATGGCGCTGATGATTTTATCTATATATGTGTCGAGTTGTGCAGTGTCGAGCTGGTCTATGTCCGTATTGTCAATGTCATAATTTTCAATATTTTCTTTTAATTTAGTACCGAATTTCTCCCAATCAATTCGTCCGCTGGTATTATATTTGTAGGTCGATGGTGATTTGATTTTTTGGTTGTAGTTGTGGTTAGTTTTAATCTTGAATTCGATCCCGTGGTGGTCTGATGTCGGTATTACTTCTCTATTTACCCCCCAGTCGGCTATGCTGTTTGCCATTCCTGTGGTAGCAATAGTCAAATCTAAAAATGCCTGCCTGGTTTGACCGTGTGTGATTGTTTCGTATGTGGGCTCGTTACCATTATTGCATGAAATAAGATCGTGGTTGATCATTAAGTCATAAATGTCTCTACCTCGTTCATTATCCTTTGATGAACCCCACAAAGGATGCCAGCCATTCAGATCCCCACACACGATGTGCTCTCTATTATTATGTGCTCGGAGAAATTGCTCCAGGTGTAGCATCGTGCGTGAGGGGTCCTCTCCCGGTTCGACATATACGCTGGACATATACATGTTTTTATTGCCTCGAGTGACTTCTATTGCCACAAAGTTGGGTGTAAAGTATTGTGACAGACCAATGTATTTCCCTGTCTTCTTTCTCACCGCTAGGCAGGCCTTAGTGACAATATTTAGATCTGTTCCTTGGTAGACGTCATACCCTTCCATAACGCAGGTGAATTTTTTGCTTTGTCCGATATATGGTTCTGAGATGAATATGACGTCTATTTTCTTTTCCTTTACTACGTTGAGCATTTCATGGGTAGCAGTGTAGCTTCGAGCGAGGTTGCACTGGAGCACTGTGATGTGTTGGGCTCTGTTGTAATTTAGGTGTCTGTTATTGCCCATGTCAAGGCCTTTAGCAGTACCGGATAGTCGCTCGGGCTATCCGATCCCACTTCTGCCATTCTGGGCATGATTGGCTGTAGGCTGGGTGGCCTCATGACCATGAGGCCTACCCAGTTCGTTGCAGTTCGCGCATTTTTTCATTGCTGTGTCTCGAGGGCAGCTCCTTGTGTCGTGGCTCTCTGCGCAATGTCCGCACCTATTTGGGGCATTGCATCCGGTTGCGCGATGCCCAAAGCCTTGACAGCGGTAACACCCTTGGGTCAACAGATTCTACTATGACCGCATAGCTGGTAGATGGGCCGGGTGTGCTGCGTCTGGGCTGTGCAGGCGGGCCGGTGGTCCCAATCCTGCTTTCCCCCTCGGCTGGGTTGGTGGCATGATCTGTAGCTGACGCGGCTTTAGTACGCTTTTTACCTTTTTTGGATAAGACCTCTGTGTATCCATCATCGTCTTTATCCTCAGCAGTTAAAACCGCAGCGACCAGCTCATTAATCTTTTTCTGTTCGTCAATCAACCTTGCAACTTCCAACTGCATGCTGGAGATGATCTCCTTTTTCATCTTGGACATTTCCAACATTGTTTTCTTTTGTGATTCCTGAGAGGTCGCAGGAAGAGCCTCAGTTCCCAGCTTTCCAGGTTTCTCGGCTTCTGTTACCTGTATGCCGAGGCTTCTCAACGTTACGACGTCAGGGCTGGCTGTTTGCGATTCACGTATGATCTTATTACTGACGACAACTTCCTCCGTTTCATCTGCATATCGAGTAGTAACTTCGAGTATCATTTCAGCGCATTTGAGAATTTCCTTTTTGTTATTTCTGGTGACAGACTTATTCTCTTTAAGTTGTTCCTTTATGCGGTCAACCTCGACTTTGATGGCTGACCGGAATCGACCACAGGGATTTATTGATCGAGGGCTCGCCATTGTCTTGGTTTGGGAACTCAAAAACAGCCTCTCCATCGCGTCGGATTCGGTTGCGATGTCAAAGATATCCGCCTTCGCCGGTGCCGTCTTTGACTCGCTCGGTCCCGCCACAGGTGTAGATGCCACGATAAATGTGGCATTTTGAGGCTCCACAATCAGTTGGTCTGTTTGGGCGTTCGGTACATTTTCCTCTACATTCACGGGCTGGTTCGCGGGCTCCAGGCATGTCCTCTGTATTTCACGGGCTTTGCAGGGTGTCTGACAAGCAGGTTTCTCGCCTTCCGTTGTAGATTTAGATTGTGTAGGGGCTGTACGAGTCTTTCTAGGCGATGGAGGAGGCGTGCGATACATTTTCTTTCAGTGAGGATTTGCGAAGAATTGGGAAATGCGTATCTCTGTAAGTATGTAAGATTACAGTGAAGAGCTAAATTGAAGGAAGAGTAAAATTAGAGATTGAATTAATTTATACAGGTTAATAAAAAGTACAGGTTAATAAAATTACAGTGAAGAGCTAGTTTTTATAGTAAGTGAATTAATTATTAATAAATTAAGGAAGAGCAAAATTCGATATTGAGTTAATTTATACAGGTTAATAAAAAGTACAGGTTAATAAAATTACAGTGAAGAGCTGGTTAGGCTAGTAAGTGAATTAATTATTAATAAATTAAGGAAGAGCAAAATTAGAGATTGAATTAATTTATACAGGTTAGTAAAAAATACAGGCACCGTAGGTTAGGACAGGCAGAATACACATATGTCAACGAGTTTTCGCTTAAGTGACAATGGAAGGTTACCCTTCATTAGCTCTTTCATGGACCAGTAGCTCTTCCAAGCGTTTTTGACACGGCGTTCTACTTCTTTGTCTTGCCTGTTGCTGAAAGAGACTAGCTGGCCCAAGTAAATACCTATACTCGTCAACATAGTGTATGATCTGCCCATCTATCTCAACCCTACGTTTCGTGCTATTGGTTATCACCTGAGTCTTGGCACGGTTCATCTGAAGTCCAACTTGAAGACTTGCATTGCTCAGGTCTTGGAGTATTTGCTGGAGTTCTGCGGCAGAAGAGGCAAAGAGAATTTGACATTAGGTCACATAATATTTTTTTGTTTAGAGTCAACGTCTAGAATGCAGACTTAAAATCTCTCGCATTGCTCGCGAGCACCGTGTATATATAGGTATCCCATTGTTGTAAACTTCTTACTCATGTATAAACTCAACAATCTATGATTTCATATTAATCAATTTTGGGACATTCATCATAATTTTATTATTAAATGTTATACTTACCTAGGAAAGCACCCTATTTAAAATGCATTAGGACTACACAAACTACTTTATGATTTAGGCGAACTCGTCTAGTGCAGTCAAAGTTTTGATAAAGCTTAGAACTAAGCTTTGGTGGCAACCTAATATATATATTATACCTATGTACTTGAATATTATAATAAAGTTTAGCTGAAATTTTCAGATTAGCTCCTAAGTAAATTTTAAAGTATGCGTGTCATTGTCCTAAAGCCTAGGAGACTGGACGGTATACATTTACCCCCTTATCCAAAAACGTCTTCTACTTGGCAAGACGCTAAGATAAACGACTGTTAACTAAACAAGCCACTAATAATTGTTTGTCGCTTTTGCTCTTATGCACACATTGTTAAGACCGAAAGAGACAAACAATTATTAGCGGTTTGTTAGGTTAGCAGACGTCTATGAATAAGGGGGATAGACTATTCAGTCTTATTGGCTCATTAATAAGACTAAAAGGGATAAACAATACTTATCGGTTTGTTAAATTAGGAGACATTTATGAATAAGGGGTTTAAAACTAAAGACATCAGAGAACATGAAGCTATCTTAAGAACTTTGTGAAGCAACTTCCCTTTCACGCCAATTACCTTTTAACTTAAGTGACAGAGAGAGAGAGAGAGAGAGGCCTTGAGCTCAAGCCTACTACCGAGAACTCCGAAATTCGCAAATTTCGAAGACTTGTCTCTGTCACTCCAACGAACGGGTCATTAAGAGTGACAGAGAGAATCCTCGAAATTTGCGGATTTTGGAATTCCCAGTAGGGCCGCTGTAGTATCTGCTGTAAAGTTTCCGTTGAATAGTCCGTGATTTCTAAGAATAATCACATCACATCATCAGCGGTCATTTCTCCGAGCTTTTCAACCGCTGTGACTTCGGTGGTAGCGTATTTAACCGATTCCCGTAAGAGCTTACTTCTAGCAATATATTCGTGCTACTTTCGGAGAAATGCTACACTATTGAACTGGACATAGACCTGTCTTATTACCTATGCGTACGGATGCATAAGGGGGTAAATGCCCGTAATAAGCTAGCTGATTGGCGATCGTAGTAGTAGTTGAGTGTTGTGTGACTATGATGATGATTCCCATCACGAATTTTTAATAAATTATTATTGGTCAAGACTCTCACGACACCCATGGGAAAAGTGTTAAGGTGGTGACAAATACCTATATTCTAACTGCCGTCATCATGCGGCCTAAGAATAGGTATTCCTTGTTTTCCCGTTCACATTTGGAACGTGTTACAGGAATATAAGCAGAACAACAATAAAATTTGAATGTTTTTGTAGGAGCCCGGCCGGACTAACTACATATGTATGATTTCATAATCATAATCATTTATTGTATTTACTTTTTACTAGTTTAACTAGATTAGTTAATATTAGAGCTAATAATAATAATTCCCACAACCACCATATGCATATTGATATAAGTTTTGTAAAATTAGATTAATGCATGTTAGATTTATACCTTGGAATCCTTGGATTGATATTTATCTTTGTTTAATACCAGGAACAAAAAAATATATATTTTTAATTAAATTGTATAAGCAAGTCTACTCTGAGCATCTAAAAATTGTCTATTCAGTAGTGGAAACTGTTTGGTTTATGTATATTCCTAGTGTAACTCTTCAAATGTACTTTTTGTGTGCTGTTTGTTTCTCATTATCAAAAAAAAAAAAAAATAAAGATTTATTTTTAATAAGAAGGCACAATTGTAAACTTTTTTTTTTTTTTTATATACCACGTCGGTGGCAAACAAGCATACGGCCCGCCTGATGGAAAGCAGTCACCGTATAGTACACCAAACGAAGGAAACTCAGAGGAAAAAACTCGTGTATAAGCGAATTTTGGCATAGTTGTAGGGAATGGTGTTTTAAACCACATACTAAAAGTACTGGTGTTTAGGGGTGGAGCTAACGGGGGGAGAGGGGTGTAAAGGTCCTTATTTTTAATGTTTCGTAAATAACTCTTAAACCGTGGCTTATAGCAGAAAACGTTCTAGTACATAAGTAATCTACATAAAATTCTCTACAAAAAAGATCTAAGTATGTTTCCTCTGGGATCAATGTGTCATGAGATAAGAAAGCAAGAAGACGGACACTAAAGAAATAAACACAGTTGTTTAAGTAGGTATGGCACATACAGAATGCTCGCGACAATTCCAAAAGATTTTAATGCTCAATTCCTGACCATATTTAGAGTCTTTAATGTTATATAAAATTTCATGGATTCGGCTTGGTTTCAGAGATAATCAACCTTTTTTTCGAAATAAGTTTTTCGACGTAACTCGTCATAAAACTTCTTTTTGATTACAATGCAACCACAATGTGTTTTAATATTACCACACTTTTTGCCTGGCAATTAAAAAATGGGAATAAACTTGACACAATAACCTGTCCCTATAAAAAATATTAAAATAAATAATTTTAACAAATTGTTGTTATGATAAAAAGTACTGGAAATGTTAAAAGTATGCAAAAAGTCTAAAAAAAAAAGACAAAAAAAAATTTTTTTTTTAGTGGTATTTGACATTAGATCTCAGGAAATTTATTTTTCATCAGGAATTTTATTTTTACAAATAAGTATACAGGGCGCGCCCGGGCGCGAGCATTCCAAAAGATTTTAAGTATGCATTCTAGATATCAAAATAAACAAAAATGATTATGAGACCTAATGTCAAATACCACCAAAAAAAATATTTTTTTTCTCTTTTTTTTTTAGACTTTTTGCATACTTTTTAACATTTCCAGTACTTTTTATAACAACAACAATTTGTTAAAATTATTTATTTTAATATTTTTTTTAGGGACAGGTTATTTCGTCAATTTTATTCCCATTTTTTGATTGCCAGGCAAAAGGTGTGGTAATATTAAAACACGTTGTGGTAGAATTGTAATTAAAAAGAAGTTTTATGACGAGTTACGTCGAAAAACTTATTTCGAAAAAAAGGTTGATTATCTCTGAAACCAAGCCGAATCCAGGAAATTTTGTATCACCTTATAGACTCTAAATATGGTCAGGAATCGAGCATTAAAATCTTTTGGGATGCTCGCGAGCATTCTGTATGTGCCATACCTACTTAAACAAATGTGTTTATTTCTTTAGTGTCCATCTTCTTGCTTTCTTATCTCATGACACATTGATCCCAGAGGAAACATGTGTACGTCTTTTTTGTAGACAATTTTATGTAGATTACTTATGTACTAGAACGTATTTTGCTACAAGCCACGGTTTACGAGTTATTTACGAAAAATTAAAAATAAGGACCTTTACACCCCCCTCCCCCCGTTAGCTCCACCCCTATCCACCAGTACTTTTAGTACGTGGTTTAAAACACCATTCCCTACAACTATGCCAAAATTCGCTTATACACGAGTTATTTCTCCCGATAGGCAACTTTTGGTCTTCCTTAGGTGGGCTAGTAGCCTATGGGCGCTTGCAACCCCAGGGGTGTCACATGCGCGTTGCCGACCCAATAAGAACTTGTACACTCCTCTTTTGAAGAACCCCATATAAACTTACGCATTTAAGGCTCTGCAGAGGGATCCTAGTAATACACGAGCTTGTATCTACTACACATACTTTGTAATACGATTAGGAAAAAACAAACATACAGTATTTCATTTATAATTATAGTAGGTACCTATATTCATTTCAGCCCATATTTTCGTAATAAACGGTACTCCTAATAACACCAAAAGTTTAGATTCCATCCCGGATTCAATTAAACTCATCTCATAGGTATTCAAATTTCAAATATAAATCCCCCAACGTTATACGCGTAGTTAAACCATGTTCGATTTGTAGTTCACAACTCCACTGGACTCGGAAAACTTCTGATTTTAAATTACGAAAGCCATCATTCCACGAACTTCATATTCAACGGTCCCCTGGGTCGCGTTCCAAATTCAAACCGTAGTTTTCAGTTTTTTTTTCGACGGCTAGTTGAGAAGTTTGAGTAGCCGCATTTGTTTTGTTTGAGCTTTGTGGACGCCTAACGATGCTAGTGATATGCTAATAACGCTCGTCAGCGTCTATTGTACAGTTAACCTCAAAAATATGTAAACAAATTTCGCCTTATTACAATGGAATAAGGTGTTAAATTGAAAACACGTTTGATATCCGCGAATGCTCATGTGGTAATGTCACCTTTTGAACAGAAACCTCTAGAAACACACGGAACCGTGAATAGTTCGTTAGAACGTTTTTACTACGCTCGAGTATTTAGCAAAAGGAGTAATGTGAATTAGTCTCTTTGTACGTTGAATTTATTTCACAGAACTTCGCTTTCGCAAACTTCAGAGCTATTTATTCAACTTCGTGAAAGTTCAACGTAAAGTTTTTCGTCGCCAAAAAATCGGAGTCAGTAAAACAAAAGGCATTCGCACTTCGGAAATACGGCATCGCCACTTAATATTTATTATCCAATTTGGTGAAAAATCTCAACAATATCCGTGAAGGCGGGAAGCTATCAGAAACGACACGTGAATTTATTACGCAATATAGTCTCGATGCGAGTACGGAGCGACGGCGGTGGCCGCAGAGATGATACTGCCCGTCTACACTAGTCATTGTTTTGCTATATCGATACCTTTGGGTTCAATTGTCGTAAAGGATATTTTGGCGAAAATGAGTTATATATACAGTTTTATTCAGAATTTCAAGCGCTATCGATCTGTATAGTTAAAGTTTCGATATCTCTTAAAAAGTTGCCTTTACGACCAAGATTTTCTACTATGGACTTGCAAAAATAGCTTAGCGAATGGGGCGTAAATATCAAGTCATTTATTATAAATAATTATCTGTGTCGTAAAGGAAATGGACAAATAAAAATAGTGTCGTAAGTGACCTAATAAGTTATGTGTTGTCCTTTACGCCCTTACTTTTTTACTATTACTTTCTGTAGTTCTATGGCCAACTTGGGCTTAAAGAACAAATTTTTTCTTCGTTGTCCTTTACGACCGGCACGAAAAATTTATTCTTATATTTCTTATACAATTACTATTGAATGATCCGGGTGGTAAAGGACCGAAGCCATTTTTGTTGTTGTTTATTACCATAAATTTGTTTTTACACATACAAACAAATGTATGGGAAATAATATATATTAATAGTCATTCATGTCAAATCATAATCCACACAACTTTTAAATCTAACAGGGGACCGCTTTCGTAGTATTTATGTAAATAAAATTCACTAAAGGTAATCAGTAAACTGTAATCAGCCACTGTCCAAATACCTAGTTTATACATTATATCTGACAGTAATTCTGAATCTTCAGTAGAAATAAATTGAAATAAAATAATATCTGAAGACATTATAGTCGTATCTAGGAGTTAACTTCTAGAAATAGGTACAGTTTATGCCTTCAGTACCAGGGAACTTAACCCGTAGGTTTTCTTAGTTCTTCTTTATATTTTGTTTTAATGTTTATTTGGGCACAAACGGTACATGTTTCTTATAATTACAAGTATCAGTACATATTTCTTAAACCAATACAGTTGCCACTAATTAATAAATCAAATAAATTTTTAAAATACAGCGAGATAACTAACAGTAACAGTCGGCAAGTTACAAAATTTAGTTACAATTAAATAGATTTATAAGAATTTCGGAGGTTGCGTCTATACAATTGGTTAAAAAGGTTAGGTGAGAAGCGATAATATTTCACGCTTTAAATACTTTAAATTTAAATATTTTAAATACTTTATTGTAAAGTCTTACAATTACTACCTGTGTCACATCCTCACATTATATAAGCATGAACTACTTGAACAGTTGCTTATAAAAACTTTACTATTACCATTACCTAGTGTTTGTTGTTTGTTTACATATACTACGAAACCGTGCCACGTTGCCGTGTGATGACGGTAGTAAGAATACATTTGTCACCACCCCAACTATTCCGTGGTAAAAGTTGGCTAAGGGTTTGAAGTGTCACTGACCATTTATTTATCCAAGACTGATGATGGGCAGCAGCATCATGATAATGGACACTGTACTGCGATCGCCAACCCACTTGTCCTGCGTGGCGATTATGGGTATTTACCTCCTAATGCGTTCATACGCATAGGCTCAGGAAAGGCTGTTGTTCAGCAGTGGACTGATATAGGCTGATGATGACACTAAACTACGAAAGTGTTTCCTTGCTAGAAGTAATAGCTTATACGTTTAAATTACTATTGAGATAGCGCAGCACTGAAACAATAAGTTTAAAATTGTTGCAAACATGTTAATAGTTTTGAAACAAACAGTGTTTCCATACTTATAAGTTGTCTAGTTCGAGAAAGTATACCACAACTCTAATCCGGCTTTTATTCGCCATATTTCCTACGTTTTAATAAATGTTTTAAATGTGTATTCAGCAAAATAAGCGGAAAACAGTCGCTGTTTGTACCATTTTGCCTACATTTACGCCCTAAATTTGTAAGAAAATTATCTAAGACCGTCATTTACGACCCTATCAACTCTAATTGCTCAAAAAAATCGTGGGTGTAAAGGACATACATAGCATTTTGACGTGTCCTTTACAACATCTAACTTCTAAGTCGTTAAGCGTATCACTACGATTGCTACACCAGGTCAAAGATACCAACAATCTACATTGTTTTCATATACACGTCACAAATATAGGTCAAAAAACAAAAAAGTTATTGACAGTTTTCTAAAAAAAAAATAGTTTTTTGCTTCTCCTGAAAACCTGCATTTTGTCCTTTAAGACAATTGAACCCAAAGGTATCGATATATTCTTGCAGTGTTACAACCCTGTGGGGTTCTTGGCCTCTTTGATGATTTGCCTCCATTACTGTCTAAAGTCTCTTTAAAAAAAAACCAACCCAATTCTCTCTACCACGACATAGTTTTACTAACGCTCTTTCTTCATCGGTCATTTTGTGTTTCGTAGTCCAATTTGATATCATTTTGACATCCACGCATTATTTTCAGATGGCCCGCCCATAGCATTTGTGATTTGCAAAACTATTATATACTCGTACTCGACATATATTCTTCCATGATATCAAAGGCATCGCTTAACACCGTCAATTGACATGCGCTGTCCGTAATTCTGCAGACATTCTAAGATATTTTGCAGGTAAACATGCAGGGGATGCTAGAAAAATGTTGAGATGACTGAAGTAGATATTAAGGCTGCGTTTCCACCAGAGATGTGCGAGGTTGTGTTTCCATACAAATGACACCTCGCTCGAGTCTTTAGTAGGTGGGCATTTTCACTTCTAGGGACACCCAATTAGCTTAACTCTCACAAAAAAGTTAACTTCGATGTCTGCTTTGTAACGACAATTAAGCATTAAATTAACAAAAATATTTTTTTATCATTTAATCCAGAAAGAATACGCGCTTATGCAATATAAAAACATAAATAAAGTGGATTTATGTAAATATTTATTGCTTAATTGTCGTTACAAAAGCTGACATCGAAGTTAACTTTTTTGTGAGAGTTAAGCTAATTGGGTGTCCCTAGAAGTGAAAATGCCCAGGTGTCCTTTGTATGGAAACACATCCTCGCACAATTCTGGTGGAAACGCAGCCTAAAGTAGGTACTGTACGTAATCGATCCCAAGATGCTCCCCATAACGGAAGAGAGGGCAACGTCGCAGGGGAGTTTAGTGGGTATTCTTGTCCCTGGAAGATCGAGCCCCACATACCATCATGGGCTCCCCCAGCCCGTGTTGATGATGCGTAAATGCATTCTCCCCTGCGTCAACAAAAAAAAAGAGGTACTGTACGTAAGCATGTGCAGATGTAGTGAGTAATGACTTGCCTTCGGAAACGTTCGTTAACGTCATGCTGTTTCAGTCTATCTCACTGAGACTGACAGTAATAGCTGTCATGCTACTTCAGTCAGACTCGGTGACACTGCCTGAAACAGCATGTGTTTACGATCGTTTCCGAAGGCAAGTAATTTCTCACTACACCTGTAATGTGGCAAAAATTTCGCTTCTAACTTACACCAAGCCAATAAGCGTCCAAATCCGATACTGTTACCGGATCGTAAAATAAAACAATACTTACAGGGAATTATAAGAGGGTGGTCTAATGGCTGAAGTTCCACGCTTCTGTTAGAGTTATGGCGCAGGTGGCCGTGTGATTAACTTGTGAGTTTATGTTCAGCATTAAGGTCTGATAACGGTCGAGATGAAATGAGATTAGTCTGGGTCATAGGTTTCCTTTACGGTATGAAAACATATGACCTTTACGGTAAAGGAACTTATGAAGAGGACGAGGACGAAGAAACCTGTATACATCTGCGAAGAAATTCAAGGGGTATGAGAAGATCCCAACAAGTATTGCGCCAGCACCACGTAAAATCGTTTGATGCCGAGTTGCGGAAAATGGCCAGAATAAAATACAATAATAATAGTCTGAGTCATAGATAATTTCTAATATTAAAAAAGCACAATACTCGTACTCGTACAGTCAAGTGCAAAAATAAGTATCGAAAGAATCCGTTCATAAATATGTTACGACGTTCTTATTACACAGAATTAGAGTGCACTGGGACATATTTTTGAACGTTTTTGTATACCCCTTATTTTGTCTTCGACTGTACATTGAAACATTGAACCTTGTCTCAATAATTACCGAAAATTCTTCTAAGGATTTTAATAATAATTGTTACGACCCTCGGTAAATAAAATGAAACAAGCATTGGACCTCCATAGCGGTAACTGTAGCTTACGGATGCCCAGGATTGCAGAGAATTCATTATCAGTAATATTGTGCAATTATCGCACCGGTCACCATGGTGCAATAGGAGAATAAGCGGCAATCCTCCTGGATCCCCCGTTCCTCGCTTGGGGACATTAGATTTTAAAAAATCTCCCGCGAAATGTCAAAACAGCATAACAAGTTGGCATGTGCAGAAAGTATCCGAACGAAACTGTCACTCTAATAAAATAAACATGGAGTCTCAGGCGGCCAATCACCGATCAGTACGGCTTAGACAGCTGACACTACCTACAACACTATGTTCCGCGGTAAGTAAACATTAATTTATCTCCATGAAAGTGTAATTATATATTTTTGTTTACTGTTGATTAGTAAATATATGATGTAATTCATACGTTAGTATGTAGGTTTCCTGTGTATAATTACAAAACTTTAGTTTTATGAATCTTTGAAGTTTATGTACTTGTGCGAGTATGCAAGGACTTACACAAATCAATTATGTGCTCGTACGAGTAACATCGGTCTCAATAAAGTAAGTTTTTAATTTCACACGAATGTTAATTATTTTTTATTTCCGATTATCAGCCTTAAAACACAGTGAAATTGAGGAATACCTGAACTTCGACGTATCCGACGGTCTTTCCGAAGGTGAAGATGTTTATAGTACTAGTAACCTTGACCGAAACGGATCTGATACATCGGAATCGGAAGGTGACGGAGAAAATAGGTAGCGATATTTTAGAAAATATTCGAAGATTCTCAGAAGACATAGCCTCTGCGGTTCCTAGCCCAGCTCTAGAGATAAAAATAGAGGGTGGGCCAAGATATTTTAGCTAGTCCCAAGTTTACAGACGGAACTTAGGCCAAGCTTGTCACGTGATTATGAAAACGAAGATTTCGAAGATGTTCCCAGTCCGTCTTTTCCACGACCAGGCGTATGTTCTTCGACAGGCAGAAGGTCAAGAGGAATGTCACGAGAACGAAAGCCGAGAGCACGTGGTCAGAGTCTGAGTGAGTAACTCAGCTCGTAAATAGGTAAATCCAACAGGACCCACTCGTGGAGAACAGGTAGGGTGAGGTCGAACGGGTATTTGTGGCAGACGATTGCATTGTGTGCACGGTCCCAGAGCCAGGGCACAAGGAGTTTCTATCCGTCGATATTATGGCTCAGCGGACTGGAACGGTAATCAATTTTAACATGAAATACCCGAACTCACTCAGCCAGCTTATATTGAAGGTAGTTCAAGACTTTTGAAAGATTATATTGATGACTACTTACTGCAATAAATTGTTTTGAAAACAAACTGCCATTATAAAAACAGGTAATTCATTTGGGCTGACATTAAAAGAACTGAAGATTTTTCTGAGTATTAATTTTGTTATGTTGTCGTGCATAACCTGCCCTAATATCCGTATTTACTGGGCACGCAAATGGCAGATCCCAATTGTTGCAGAAAATATGACCAGGGCCAGATTTTAAGGGAAGGTTTCGATCTGTTTTGAGACAAAATTCATTTGATTGTTCTGTAATAAGTACAAATAAGTGGTTTTTGTATTTTATACGTAATTAAAGTAGATTTTGTACTGTTTTGTTTCATTTGATATAAGTACCTCGTGTGAGGACATAGTCCCCTTGTACTCGCATGAGACCATAAGGAAAAATCTGGAGGAAAACCCTAGGATTATTTTATTATTTTTCCTATATTATGGGTTGCTCGCTTATTTGATTTATTGAAAAAAATATCAGTTTTGCTTGAATCGATACCTCCAGGATCCAGGAGGTTATTTTAATTTACAAATGAAGGGCCCACGGAAAGAACATGTTTAGTCAATTCAAATTACAGAAGGAAAAACCTTACTTTTAACAGAATAAGGTGTGAATTTGCCCGGATTTTTTAAGCACTGGGTAACTGGGTATGCTTTTCCGTGGACCCTTCGAATGTATTAAGTACAAATAACCACCCATCAAAGTTGAGGTCTGTGGTTTACAGTATTTTGTATGTGGGTAGTTTTGTACTTCTTGTCTTATTTTGATAGAGGTAGATCTATCAAATTCCTCCACTGGCAGTCACCCGTTGACCACGAATCCTGTAAAGTGTTCGAAACGTCCGGGTGTAATTTAATTAATCGATACAAATCCGTTACAATAGTTTTATTGAATGCATTCAATAAAATTTTATTGAATTGCATAATAAAAAATAACTCGAACTACTAACTACAATAAATCTATTACTCGGTCTAACTATAGTAAAATATTTTTTATTCATTACCTTCCTTCCTTACAAGGATACAAATTGACAAAAAAATATCAGCCTACAGTACAGATACAGCAGCCCTACCGCGAACTCAAAAATTTCGTGGATTTTTCTCTGTCACTCCAGTAAAGACATGATGAGAGTGACAGAGACAAATCCACGTTTGAGGATTTCAAAATTCGCAGTAGGGCCCCCGTAACACAGATATTGTGTAATTCAGACTAAAGTAAATGTTATGCCTTGTCAGTAAATGTTTAGTAAGTCAACAGGCAGCCAATTTGGAGGCTTACGCATGTTATTGCGGAGTTAAATTACTGCTATCATGCCCCTTACATTGTAACATGAAGGATTGAAATAATATTTGGCGACCTTTGATGCAAATGACTTGCCCAATAAGTAATGGCGATTAGCTAAAGTTGCATAGCTACAATAATGTTGTTGCTAGTAATACTGAAATACGTTTTTGTTGGTACTAAATCGTTTATTACAATATTAAGCTAAAATTCAAACCCTAATTTTATTAAATTTTGCTGATTCAACATTTTATAAAATATTGGATTGATATTGAGAAATAATTACACTGAAACAATATAGCCTGTTTCATACCGATTTAGTAAGTTCGATGACACAGAATACAGACTCGCCATTCATTCCGTTCCGTTTCAGCTCTTTTCCAGATGGAATACTACAAAAGGGCACGTATTCTTATACGTGCACTTTTATGACAGTCGCAGAAATAAATACAACCGGCCAAAAGCATGTCGGGCCAAGCTCAGTGTAGGGTTCCGTAGTCATTCAAGAACTTTTCAACCTATCAAGATCAAAATAATTTTCCTAGAAGGTTTTTGTAAAATTCTACTTTAGAAGTGGTGTTAATTTTTTTTAACTTATGGTTCAAAAGTTAGAGTACGTACCATTTTATTTTTTTGCTTTCGGAGCGATTATTTCCGAAAATATTAACATTATCAACAAAAGATTTCTTAAAACCCATGTTCATTTTTAAATACTTATCCAACAATTATGTGGGATTCTCTATTGCCTCCGAATAAAATGCGTTTCTTCGTTAATTTAGATTTATTTTCACCAGCTAATGATTTTACTTCTTTCACACCACGTCTTACACCGTTCACCATTCAAATCGTTCTCCCGTCCCTCTCGCACCGTCTACCATCCTTCTCTCACACGTACGCTCCGTTCCACTCATATTCTTACGTTCCGATCCTACATTCTCGGCCGTCCTGCAGAATATCTGCCCTCAGATATCATTCCCGTTCATTCATCTTCACATCATACAAACATCTTACGTTAAAGTTGTCCAACAAAATAACAACTGTCTTAAATACATTGTGCTCAACATAGCATTTTACATAATAACAGCATTTTGGCAACATGAAATTTAAGGTAACAGCGTAAATAAACAACTTATAAAAATATTCTAACAACAGTCTATGTTATGTAACGATCTTTGACATCTTTAAAATTTAAGCTAACTTAAAAATACTTATTTGTGAGATCACTGAGATCAGGTTTATCCGCTTAGGTTCCGTCTTTAAAATATACGCTATGAAAATATGTAACCGAGAAATAAGGTATCTTACTTGCATCACCATCATCAAAAAAGATCAAAAATAAAAGGTTAAAAATCCTACCAGTTACTCGCAGTCTTCGTCAGGCCACCTCTTCATGAAGTCTGCCGCCGTAGATGTCCTGTTCGGCCCCTCCGTACCGCTGTAAAGCTTCTCCACGTCGTAGCGATCATTACGCTTCACCTTAGTTACCTTGTAGGGTCCTAAGAATTTCGGCTTAATCTTTAGACCTGGCCCAAACTGTGTTCTTTTAATCGCAACAAGATCGCCTACTTCATACTTAGAGCTCTGCTTCCTCTTTTTATTAAAACTCTTTCTGTTTTCCTCTTGGATCTTCTGAATCTGTTCTTTGGCCTTCTGCCTTAGAATTTCTCTTTCTTCATCAAACTGGGATATAATTTCTTTTTGCAACAGGTTTAATATTTCTACATCCTCTTTGCAGTTCATCTTAGTACCGGTCAACAGCTGGAAAGGTGAGGTATCTATGCTTCTCTGATACGTACTATTTATAGCTCTCTGTACTCGTCCCACGTGCTTGTACCATAGAGACTGATCTTCTATGCATAACTTAGTCAACATCGGTATCATAATACGATGGATTCTCTCTACTTGGCCGTTACTCCTGGCTACTCCAGTCGTAATAGTCACATGTCTGCTGCTGTAGTTGCAACCTGCTAATTACTTCAGCACTGGTTGTTGACTTCGTTGGGTAGAGCCACACAAACTTTGTGAATGCGTCCACAACTGTCAGTATATGATTGTAACGCTTCTTTGTTTCAGTCAACGGTCCAATGTGGTCTAAATGCAACGTATGCAGTGGCGTTCCTTCTTTTGCAATAGGATTCAAAAATCCTTCTTGTTTGCCTTCTTTTCTGGTAAATAATAAACAAGGTATACAACCTGTAATTACTTCTTCAATCTTCTTGTCCATGTTTCTTATATAATAATCTTTGCTTATGGCCTCTTTCATCTTTCTCATGGCAAAATGGCCATTACTGTGTACCTGCTTGATAACTTCTTTTTCCATAATCTTAGGTACCACCAGTTGCCGCTGATCACCTTTGTAAAGTATGTCATTTTGCACATTAAAGTCATTGTAATTTCCATCTTTCAAAATCAGCTGTTTAATGGCATTGAGCTCCTCATCTTTTTCTTGAGCTTGGCTAATCCTCTCGTGCAAGCTTACCACAATGGCCACGTATGGATTCCGGCTAAGAGCATCTGCTTGTGGCATCTTAACATCCGGTTGATGTTCTATCTCATAGTCATACTGGTCCAGTAGTAGTACCCATCTTGCCACTTTAGCTGTCAGATCTTTCTTTTTCAAAGTGAGCTCAAACGCTTGACAGTCTGTAACAATCTTAAAGTGAATACCAAATAGGTAATGGTGAAACTTCTTCACAGATTTCACAATAGCTAGAGCTTCGAGTTCATAGCTTGAATATCGACTTTCTGTGTGTAACTTCGGATTGAATATCTTTAAAACTGGTTCACTCATCAACTTAATCTTTAAAATGTTAAAGGCTTCCCTTTGTTCTTGACCAAAAACAAATTTAGCATCTTTTCTCATCAAGTCAGTTAAGGGTCTTGCTATCTGTGCATAATCTTGTATGTACTTACGGAAGTATGAGGTCAATCCAATGAAACTTTGTACTTGTTTAAAATCTCTTGGCTCTGGATAACATGCTACTGCCTTAATTTTGTCTGGACTTGGCTGTACCTGCCCTTCTTTGATAAGATGCCCTAGGTACTCAATCTCTTTGCATATCAGGTGCGCCTTCTTCCAATTAATTTCCAAACCATTCTCCGCAGCTACTTTCAATACTCGTTGCAGCTTTGAGAGTGCATCTTGCTCCGTCTGACCTGGAATTATTATATCGTCAATGAATACCATCATAACACCTTCTTGAATTAAATCTTTAAAAATAATGGTGATGAATCTCATGAAATACTTCGGTGAGACTGATAAACCGAATGGGGCTCTTAGGAATTCCCATTGCCCATGGTGCGTAACAAACGATGTATATGGGACTGACTCCTTGCTTATCCTTAAATGGAAGAACCCATTTTTCAAATCAAGCACACTGAACAACTTAGCATCCTTCAACTTGTCAATTAGGTCTTCGATCAGTGGTAGAGGAAACTCATCTTTAACCATTTTCCTGTTAAGCAGTCTATAATCAACACACACTCTGGTTGAACCATCTTTCTTTTTTACTAAAACTAACGGGCTAGTGTACTCAGAAAAACTCACCTGTATAATTCCTTTCTGCATCCATTCATCTACCTGCTCTTCGACAATCTGCTGTTCTGCCAAGGAAAGTCTTCTCGGACGTTGTGCCACGGGGATGTCATCTTTCAGTATGATCTTGAGTTCGATTGGCGCCTTCTTTGTTTGTATAGGTTTGTATTCAGCCACTAGTCGTTCCACCTCTTCTTTAACAACGTTGTCGTGGATGTGACCTGAAATATTACCCTCATTCACACAATTCACCCTCGCCAACCATCCGTCATCCTCTGATATGAACTTTACGGAACCCTCGCGCATAACCATCACTACAGTATCCAGAAATTTACGACCTATAATTACTGGAAATGGCATAGCATCATTGGATACAATATGGAATATCACATCGTTATAACACTTCCCGTCAATTATAACACTTTGGTAAAACTTTCCAAGCGATTTTACCACCGACTGTCCAAATCCGTTTATCACTTTGTCCTCAACGCACATTTCCACTTTTAATTTATTAAACACGTCCAATCTAATAAGGTTTAACGCACTACCCGAGTCAATTAATGCGCTTACATCCATTCCGCATAAATAAATCAATTTCATCGGCTCATCGGAAATATTTTCAATCTTTTCGTCGTGTTTGTTTACATCCAAATGCCGGCCGCTGACAATGACATCCGCCATAGTGAAGTTGTCATCGATGCGCGCTTCCTCATTCGCCGATTGCCCGAACATGGCCGACCGCCGCCGACTATCCGTCGCCGCCGCCGAACCCGATGATTGCTGTCTCCCTTTGTCGTTACGGAAATCGTGAAACGACTTCGCCGCCGGAACATCGCCGCGCTCTTTTAAATTGTTCGATGTACACTGACTTCCGATATGTCCAAACTCGTTACACCGAAAACATTTGACGCCCTTCGTACATGTCAAAGCCAAATGATTATCTTCGCCGCATTTATAGCACCGTTTTCGACCTGCCGACGATGATGAATTATTCTTCATATTATCTTTTTCTATCTTATTATGATTAGGTTTAACTTCTTGCACTTCTTTCTTCGTTTTCATCTTCATCTTTTCGTATAACTGTAATTTTTCTTTTAGGACCGGATAGGTAGTTGCGCCGTACAAAATAGCTTTGTTAAGCTCGTAATCAGTTATGCCGTCGATAATGTATTGTATAGCTATGTAATCTGGGAATTTTGCGCGTTTACCCAGCTCCTTCATGACCAGCATATATTGATAGTAGGACTCTTCCTTCTTCTTTTTTCTACTACCCATCAGCTCGTGCATCTCCTTGATGTTAATGGAATCCGGGAATTCTTTAAATACTGCCGCTTTGAGATCTTCGTATTTTTTGAAGGTTTTCTCGGATTGTAGCCATAGCGCCGCCGTGCCGACTAAAGATCTTCGCGCTACAATGAGGATCTGGGCTTCCGTCCAACTGAAGATTTCTGCATTGTCTTCAATGTCTTGAGCCCATTTCGTCGATGAATGCGCCTTGTCGTCGCCGCTGAACTTCGGTATTCCGTCTAATACCATATTAAAATTGAAACTTCCATCGGACGCCATTTTTTTTTCCTATGAAAATTTTCCAAATTTTTCAATTTCGTCGTTTCTTAAATATTCTTGAGGCAATCCCGCTTCAGACACCAAAATTATGTGGGATTCTCTATTGCCTCCGAATAAAATGCGTTTCTTCGTTAATTTAGATTTATTTTCACCAGCTAATGATTTTACTTCTTTCACACCACGTCTTACACCGTTCACCATTCAAATCGTTCTCCCGTCCCTCTCGCACCGTCTACCATCCTTCTCTCACACGTACGCTCCGTTCCACTCATCTTCTTACGTTCCGATCCTACAATTATATCACACGTTAGGGTTAAAATAATAAAAACACACTCCTCATTTTGTGCTAATAAAATACGTTTATCTACTTTTTCATCACACTTGCTGTCTAAGCGCGCCATTGCTTGCATGCGAGGAGTAATAGAATAATTTAATTCCCTAGAAAGTAAAAGAAATGTCAATACATCATTCAATAATGTTTTGAATTAAAACTTTTTTTTTGGGGAAGTGTGATGAAAAACATTGTATGCATTACTGTCGGTAAGCGGAATACTTACTCGAGTCATTAAAAACCCTCCGCCTTCGACGTCGGGCTACTAAGACTCTCGTTAGTGTTTCCATACTTATCACCCTTGATGCACAGTGTACAATATTTTTTACCACTTTGTCGGTGTGATTTATTTACATATTGGTGCCAGATTATCCGCGGATGGATGGACGGACGAACAGATAGACATGGCGAAACTACTTTTAGGGGTACTCAGCTGAATACGGACCCTAAAAAGACCTGATGCGTGTCGGACGAGTCCTTATGAAAAGTGAACGAAGACATTATTTCGTTCTATGTAGCTAATCTTTAGGTTAAAACTCTGATTAGGTTTTGGGTCATTGTCAGTCGGAAAAACAAAAGTTGTTCACTCGTTGGTCAAACAGCTTGTATAAATTTTTGTTACGATTTTATTGCATAGGGCTGTAGACCGGCAAACCTGTACCGTCCATTGTTTTATCCCAATTTGTACAGGAATTCCTTAACTTTAGGTATGTCTACCGAAAAGACGATAAGCTAAATCTAGCAATGACCCGTTTATGTGACACGCGCTGAATAGAAATTAATTACTAGGGTAAATCCATGTGACTGTAATCATCATCAGCCTATGTTAGTCCACTACTGGACGTAGGCCTCTCCTATTAACTATGCATATAGACGCATTAGGAGGTAAATGCCCATAATCGCCACGCTGTGCAAGCGGATTGGCGATCGCAGTAATGTGTCCACTATGATGACGCTGCTGCCCATCATCAATCTTTTAAAAAATAATGGTCCGTGACACTTCAATCCCTAAGTCGACTCTTACGACACCGGTAGGAGGAGTTGGGGTGGTGACATGTATTCTTACTGCCGTCACCACACGGCCTGTGTGACTGTAGTAATGGAAGTGACCATTTGCCCGTTTTTTCATTTACTTATGATTTAATTGCATGTGTTATGTGTGCATCTGTATCTGGTACGGTATAAGTATTATTTTGATATCTTGACATAATAACAGTATTTGCACAATTAATAAATAAACACGCAAGAAATTGGTCACTTTTATTACATTTTTGTATGTAATTGCTCATAATATGTACATAGGTATTTTGACAGGGATATCTTGAAATATCTGGCCTTGATATTTCATCTAACAGGATAGGTATTTAAATAGACTATCTACACTATAGCGTATTCCAACTTTCTTTATTCTTCATTGATAACTTTGCGGTTATATTCCAACATTGGCCTTCCGGCTACTCTCCAAAGACAACAAATAGTAGTAAATTTGGTAAATGCGAGCAGCCAATTCGGTTACAAACTCAATGTCACATTTACAAAACACCGCCTAACATCGGACTATTAAAATTTCCCCAGATAATTTATTTTGTTATTCAGGACACGGCAGCGGGATTTAGGGGCAATTCCCTTTCTGATCTCTCCTGTGCAAACAAGAGAAGTCTGTCACGTGAACAGAGGGCCTCGACTTTGCATAAAATATTAGACAGCCGTAAGTAACTTACATACGGATCGGAATTGCGGGCGGTTTGTGACGTTTGCGGCTGAGCCGGTCACTTCGGAATGGTAAAACAATGTGATTTATCGTCGCTATACTTACAAGCTCGTATCTGCAACATTCATTTGCTGGAATACCCGAATTCTGAATGAACAAAAGGTGACATTTCCTTAAAGTCATTGTTATAAGGCACTGGTCTCACCGCGAGCTACTAAGCTATGAACTATCGGCTAGAAACACAAACAAAAGATACGCACTCCCGTGTAAATAAAAGAGACACGGCGATACTCGCCCGGCGGTGATAGCTGATAGCCGGGCGAGTATCGCCGTGTCTCTTTTATTTACAAGGGAGTGCGTATCTTTTGTTCGTGTTTATAGCTGATAGTTCATAGCTTAGTAGCTCTCGGTGAGACCAGTGCCTAAACAGTGTCAAAATTCTTTTCGTTGTCATGTTTCATACCACTCTGTCACGCTTTTAGTTGCTGTTTCAACTCGGTATATAAAAAAAAATCCGGTGCACTTGTATTTCTTTTTCACTCTAGATTTTAATCCACACATCAAAAATTGGAAACAAAACATCATCTCATACAAAAATCACAACTGTGTCACGTTTTTTAGGGACACAAAATAAGACAACGAAAAGAATTTTGATCCATAAATCTAAGGTTGAATAGTTATAGCGACGTTATGTACATAACTCAATTTACTTTTCAAGAAATTCATTTATTTTTTACAATTTTATATTCACTCGGTTCACCTACATGTTTGTGTACTTAAACTTACAAGTACCTACCTATACAAAATATATTTTCTAGTGTCAAAACTGAAAATACAAAAATCGAAGCAACTATCCCTTATCATCAACTAATTCCATTTTCTAATCTCTTTTGTGTAGTATCCTGCCTTTTCGTAGAATTTTATTTTGCCGAATATGACTTCCCAATCAACTTTTCGCAGTTAATTCACTTGGCATACCAACATTTACTATATTATTATTTTCATTTGTCAACTAGGTTAAGTTAGTTTGGAACATAATAATATTATGAGAAAGATACGTTGGTTTGCCATGTGATGATTCTGCCAAATGAAACTACATGGGAATAATTGTCTGGGAAGTGATAATATGCCATATAATTACCACCACAGCACCACACTCTTTAGAATATCGTTTACTCATCGAGCGGGTGTCTTGTTGTACCTACATAGTTAAATGACTTGTCGTTATATTCAATTAAAATAGTTAAATGAATACATTACACACCCGGAAATCTTTGCTTCGGAAATCGCCGTCATAGAGGTTTTTAATGTTAGCCAGTACAAAAGGACGGACGGCAGGACATACGAGCAGAAATCGTGGGCCGGTTTGTGGTTGTGGCCACGTTTTGGCTAGGCGGGTCACTGCCAAAATGTAAAACTGTGTAATTCAAATAATAGTAAAACTAATTTTAAGTCAGAAAAGAGCGGTGTTAATTGAAAAAATACTTAATTTATTTTTTATTGTCTTTGTAATAAAATTTTGTTTAAAAAACATTACGTTTAGTACATTTTTTCTATTCTTTTCTAGACTTTTTAATTTGAAGTGAAAATTGTGCAATCTTATCGAACAATTTCATGAAAATTGAGACTTTTGACAAAAACAGGAGACAATAATAATTTCAGTACAGATCGCGCTTTTTTACGAGCTAGTGCAAGAAGAGGTTCATTTTACGTCAGTTCGAAATCTTCGGAGTGCCATATGTACTGACAACCGTCGTACGATACACATGCGAAAACAAAATTCGTGACTCGTGTCAATTTAAAGCACTCCCTTCTGTCGTGCTTTAATTTATCTCCGCTCGTTTCGTACTTCATTATTTTCGCACTCGTATCGTAATGTACTATTATATTAAGCATAAACTTAAAAGAAAAGCGACTTTTTGTTAGTCAAAAATTTTACCTACATTAATAATTTGTTATATTTTACAGTTTTTGTGTGTATTCGCAACAATTAAATAAACTTTTTCTATATATTTACATACATTTTTATCTTTATACCTAAATATAACCAAAAATTAAAAGATTTTATTTTAGTTAGGTCCTCTTTTTATTAAACTAAGTTTTTCGGTGTCCTAAGTTATATCGTTGCACTATTTGGCAGCAGTGCTGTGGGTTGCCGTAGCGCGATGGGTGTGGTGTATCTACCCGTGGTTATTCGTTGTGTATTCAAATAGCTTAGTTTCCAAATTAGTACGAAGATTAGTACTACTAAACTTACCTAAACCTAATTACATATAGGGTGTTTTTTATTTTCAGTGAAATGTAAGGGAAGCTTATTCAGATCTAATATAATTATTTTTTCTGAGAAAACACTGTCGTAACTGTTATTTAATTATTAAAAAAATAAGTTTAAGGACCGAACAAGTATATTTCAACAATTTCAATGTTTGGTTAGTCACATGAGATTAACTTTTATATCAATCTCAAGGTTCTCTCTCACTTACTATTTCATTTACGAGTATATTGTATGAAAACCAATTTTTTTTAATGTAACATCAGGCGATGTGATGCAGTCTGAAGTAATCTGTCCAATTTAACGGATAACAAAAAACATCTCGTATTGTTAACACGAGTATGGAAATGTCAAGAAAAAATAAGATATACCTACAAATAGGTATGTTTAAGTAAATGAAAACGAGACTAGGTCGATTTCTGTAAGATTGTTCCTTGGTGTTAGTTTATTTATTTACTTAAGCGGACCATAAATCATAAGTAATATATTTTTTTTTTAATCTCACACGTTACCTTATATGTCTACATTATCTTTAAATTTTCTAACAGTAGGCGAAACATGATACTTTTATGTAGGTACATAATATTCAGACTAAAACGGATTTCTTACATACCTAATTTTTTTTTGCGCAACAAATGGCCCTTATTACTTTAGCGTTTTTCGAAATTGGCGAATCCGTATATTTTACAATTCCCTACTTAAACGGCCAACTACTTAAGATCCATCTTCACTCTACTTTTTGTAACAAAAAGACGCGAAACCAAATATTTTCAAAGGCCAAAGTAGGCTGGCGAAGCGTGAAAAATAAATAAATTGTACTGCGTTGAAAAGATGGGATTTAAGACGTAAAAAACTTTGATATTAATAGTTAAGATGATATGATATATGTACATTACAAATATACGCTGGCTGCTGCAATCATTACATCATGCGTGCTGACATCCGTGGCTTCGAATCATACCGCGGATAAAGTTGTATTCAGATCAAACGAGCACTTGCTTTTCTAACACCCTACTCATTTGATCGTTACACAAAACGTGATTCAATGATTCCGTAGAGTGGGGGATAGAATAGCGAATGCTCGTTTGGTCTGAATCCACCTTAATGGTTAACTAGATCTTTTTCGTTAGTATTTCACATCAATAATATAAGTGATAAGAAAAAACATCTCGTATTGTTAACACGAGTATGGAAATGTTAAGAAAAAATAAGATATACCTACAAATAGGTATGTTTAAGTAAATGAAAATGTGCGGTTTCAGAGGAAATTCCTCCCGCGGACGGTCCGTCTGTGGAATGAGGTTTTCCCGATGGACTACAGTATGGGGTCTTCAAAAGAGGAGTGTACAAGTTCTTATTGGGACGGCAACGCGCATGTGACACCCCTGGGGTTGCAGGTGCCCATAGGCTACGGTAACTGCTTTCCATCAGGCGGGCCGTATGCTTGTTTGCCACCGACGTGGTATAAAAAATAAAATAAAATTAAGTGAAGCTAAATCGGCAATGGGTACAAATTTTGAAGTACCGATGGCCGTTGGGGCAAGAAGGACTCGAGTGGAGACCTCGTACTGGCAAAGCATGGGATGTCCACCCGAAAGGTGAGCAGACGACCTGGTTAGAGTTGCAGGTGGCATCCATTCGGCCAATGTGGAAGTCTATTGAGGAGGTATGTGTCCAGCAGTGGACATCTTATGGCTGAAATGATGATAATGATGATGATGAGTATAATACACATGAATTATCACTAATCATTAATTTATGTAAGATTGATGATGGGCAGCGACATCATACAATACTGCGATCGCTAACCTGCTTGTCCAGCTTGGCAATTATGGTAGTATGTACCTTCTGCTGCGTCCATACGGCCCAGAGGCCTAGAGGCTTTGTCTGATGTAATGATATGATATGGAACCTAAAACATAGTAGTTCAATTCACCTCGTAATATTTATTTTATTTAAATTCAAGTTTTAAAATGAATTATTGAATGAGTATGAGAATGAATTATGACTAAAGTTTTAATGTTATTATTGACTCCATGGTACTTACCGTGCTATAAAAAATCCGAGCCCTAGTGATATGACAGTATTATCTTTCTTAGTGTCGCCTACATTGTTCTCCAACTGTGGCCCCTTAAGTGAAAAATCAACTAAGTCCTCTTTAACATGTCGAATCATTTACCAATATGCCTCGTTTTTACCCGTTTTAAATGTAAGCTTGTCAGACGGTATGTTTTTTTTACTATCACACAGAATATGACTAGTTCAGTTCTAGCACTCGTCAACAAAGTTAAAATAGCCATGATGTTGTCCAACCTTCGCTAGAAGAGGAACCAGAAAAAGAATGAAAATGGGTCAAACGCAAATCCTAGTTCGGAGTCTTTCCAGTGGACAACCTAAAAGTTAAGGCCTATAAAGCTTGATTTTCTTATGTGAAAGCCTTATCTTCATTAAGACGTACTTCTTTTTATTGCGTTGTATGATAAAAATCATTACTACCTGTCCACAGGCTGTTAAATATCGACCACAGGAAAGAAAAAGTGCGTCTTCAGCTGAACTGTAGACTGTAGAATCCCTCTTTCCTGTGGCCAATAGTAAGCAACTGGTAGGAGTGTAGTCGTGATTTTTATCATACAATTCAATAGAAAAAAAGTGCCTTTAAATGACAAGAAGGGTTTAATAACTAAATTAACTCTCATAGATCTTAACTTTTACAATGTCCACCGGAAAGACTCATAACATGATTTTAAGTTTGACCCAAATTGTATAATCTTCCTTATTCTCACCCACACTGCTCTGACAAATGAAACAAGTTCCATTTAACATATCGAATCATTTACCAATATGCCTTGTTATTTCCCGTTTTAAATGTAACCTTGTTAGACGGAATGTTCATGTAATATCACAATAATGAACCTCTAATCCGGCCCGTGTAAAGGATTACGTTTCATTACACTGTTTTAATGAAGGTTTGTGTTTCATTACTTCATTATTTACAAATATTGTGTTAGCTTGTTTTTCCATGGAAATGTAAATTCCGCGGTTCTGGTTCAATTTTGTTGTAGAAAACCGTGTGGCTTTAGTTTGGCTAGGATTTAACTCACTTTGAGGCATAGGCACTGGTCTCACTGCGAGTTACTAACTATGGGCTATAAACACGATCAAAAGATACACACTCCCGTGTAAAAAAGAGACACGACGATACTCACCCGGCGGTGATATCTGATAGCCGGCCTACTACCGCGAAAAATGAAAATCGAAAATTTCGAGGATTTTTCTCTGTTACTCAAACGAAGGCGTCATTATAGTGCGAGAGACAAATCCTCGAAATTTACGAATTACATTTTTCGCGGTAGGGCCATTGGGCGAGTATCGCCGTGTCTCTTTTATTTACACGGGAGTGCGTATCTTTTGTTCGTGTTTGTAGCCGATAGTTCATAGCTTAGTAGTTCGCGGTGAGACCAGTACCATAGACAGAGTTAATATCACCTGAGAGAGATTTAGAGAGGTATTTATTTAGCCACTACGCGTGAAATGTTTCGGAGAGCCTAGGTCTCCATTATCAAGCACTGAGCCCGACACGACAAGCGACTAGCAAGCGCGGCGCGGCCCACCGACGACACATTTCGCGCGTCATGACATGACTAAATTCACGTGTGTTTAACCGTTTAACAATTATTTTCATCACACTTGCTTTCTAAGCGCGCCTTTTCTTGCATGCATCACGGGAGTAATAGAAAAGTGAAATTAGATTAGAGAATTTCACTTATCTAAAAAATATATTTTGTTTTATTACTTTTTTTTTTTTTTTTCTTTCAGTATATTTTATTTAAATAATTAATATTATACAAAGAGTATAGCCGGGGCTATATAAGAATTTTATTACTTATTTTTTTGTCCGCAAGTGTGATAAAAATCATTGTATAATATACACCAGGTGTACACCAGAGTGCCATATATTATATCACGGTCGGTAAGAAGCATACTAACTCGAGTCTTACTGCTTCGGGAACTACGGCTTTTCGCTTCTAATATTCTCGTTAGTAGGTAATACCGTAGCGCAGTTATTATGTTTTACGAAAGATTAAATTCAGGTATAGTTTGTTGTTCCATCTGTTACTTGGGTAAATTACCAGACTATTATATTATTTAATGATTGCGACACAACCGCTACTTACAATTGACTACACTAATATTTACCAATACTATTTAACTATGGTAATACGATTTAACACAAATATGCTAGATGCTAAACTGAACCAAATATTGTAGGTTAACGTTTAAAAGATATATTATGATACGCGACTTTTAAATTAATAACATACATAATATTTACATATCGATGGCAAAAAGCGAGAACGTAGTAACCGCCACCTGGTCAAAATTTTTTTTTTGCATATTCGGAATCAGCGAATTTTTCTGCGTCGACTGATCTGGGTCCCATGGCTCTACGACGCTTAGAAAAAACTGGACTACGTTGCAAAACGAATGTATTTTTTTGACGATGCCCCCATCTAATTGCTGTAAACACCCAACTAGTAGCAATTTTGTAACGAGTACATTTACGCCAATTTTGTTTTTTCATTAATCAAAGCGTGTGGTGGTAACAGCGTTGCCGAAATTTTGTTCTGTGGCGGTTACAGCATTAATGCATGTAGTGAAAAAAATACGAACCAAGTTTACTGCAATTATCCTAAAATAAATTGTCAATGATTGACGCTTACTACATTTCATTCGAAAATGAATTAGCACCAAGCACAGTAACAACATTTGAAACACAACGTGATGTGGGTACCGCTTGAAGATACAGCAATAAAAATGTGCGCTCGCGGCGATGTGCCTCGTAAATACGACCTGTGATTTAATCTACTGGCGATCACCGGAGCGAGTGGGTGTACGTAGTCTGTGTACTCTGTGTGTCCGCGAAGTGAAAATGAATTTCATTGGAATGCAATTTTTAGGTTCCTATTTTAATTTCAAGTAATATTCTGCCTAAGAAAAATGATACCAAGTTTTTATTTAAATAAATAATAACAATTTTATTTTGTACAGTGCCATAGTAATGATAACGTTCAGTTATTTAAGTTAAATATTAATGGTTCAGTGAGATTACTTCAAAGATTTTTTTTTATAATTGATGTGATAGTTGTGTTCAAACAATTGTTTAAGAATTATGTTGAAAATTAAATAATAAGAAATACGTTCTTGCTAAGCAACAAAGAGCTTGTACTGGTTAAGATTGATATTAAAAATGCCTTCAACTCCGTCGGTCGCTATGCTTTGTTAAGAGAGAAGCAAAAAAACTTACCTGGATCATATTCCTATCTCTGGCAAGGTTACAGCAGCCCTTCAGATTGAATGTACGCGAAGCACAACATTATTGTCTGCAATAGGTTGTCAACAGGGTGATCCACTCGGGTCCGCCTTTTTTAGCCTTGCAATCCACTCTATTAACTCGACACTTGACAGTAAACTCAACATGTGGTACCTGGACGACGGTAGCCTCGGGGGCGAGGCAGACTCTGTTCTGAGTGATTTGACCTCCTTAGCTGCTAAGTTTAGAGAAATAAGTCTTGAGCTGAATATGGGAAAAAGTGAGCTGTATGTGAGCTCAGTCAATGTAAGCAGGTCCCAAATTATTAGCAATTTTGAGAATGTCTGTCCAGGTATCAAGGTGACGAACGCGGATTCTCTTCATCTACTTGGAGCCCCTGTGTTTAAGGAATAAATGCCTGATTTTGTTGATGCCCAAATTCAGCGTTTCTCCCAGCATTCAGACAGTCTGCTCAAGGTCTCCTCGCACATGGCTTTTTTCATTCTCTGGTTCTGTCTCCTCGTGCTAAAGTTGACGTATGCTATGCGATGCAGTCCATTTTGGAAGTTTCCGCAACTGTGTGAGAAGTTGGACAGTTTGATACACATCACAATGCAAAACATTTTAAATATCAAACTAGATGAGGTGCAGTTAATCCAGGCAACTCTTACGCTCATACGGTTTGGTGGCTTAGGTATACGGTGGGTGTCGATTATTGCTATTCCCACTTTTTTATCGTCTGTGCACAGTACGCTTACTCTCGTAGGAAGTATCCTCAATCCATCACTTGATCACTGCTCGTACATCCATCTACTTGATTTCGACGTAGCGTATTTGGCGGAGGCGATAGATGATTGGAGTTTGGCCTGTCCGAGCGGTGAATTGCCATCAGGGCGGGACGTGCAGAGGGCTTGGGATGAGCCTCTGTGCTGCGGGGCACAGTTGGGCTTACTTGACTCCACCGACTCCTTAGCTGAAAAAGCCCGTCTGCTTGCAGCGTCGGAAAGGGAGTCGGGATATTGGCTAAAAGCTTACCCTTCCAGGAGCTGCACCACATTGCTGGACAATAATTCCCTAAGGTTGGCTGGTGGGCTTCGCTTGGGTGCGGATATAGTTGTCCTCCACCGTTGCTATTGCGGTGGTGAGGTAGACTCCCGGGGTGGCCACGGCCTCTCCTGTCGGAGCGCTGGTCGTATACCCCACCACGCCAGTCTGAATAACGTGATCCGTCTTGCTTTTGCCACTTAATTGCCAGCGTGGGCGTGCCTGCCGAGCCCCCTGGCCTGGCTTGTGACGATGGCAAGAGAGCAGCTGGGATGACGCTCATACCGTGGCAGTTTGGGAGGCCGCCTATTTGGCATGCGACGTGCTTGGACACCCTCGCGCCTTCACATGTATGGCCACCACTTCGGTCAAGCCGGCGGCTTTGGCTGCGGAGGTCTTAAAACATCGGAAGTACACTGGCCTTTGTGGTGGCCATGACTTTGCGGCTTTTGCGGTGGAGACTCTGGGGTCGTGGGGTCCTGGCACCACGAACTTTTTAAGGAGTTGGGGAAAAGGCTGTCTGAGGCAACGGGTGACCATAGGGCTGGCTCATCTCTTGGCCAGAGGCATTAGGCATTTCCATACAGCGAGGAAATGTAGCCAGTGTTATGGGCACTCTCCCACAGGGAAGCGACTTGGGGGATGTGGTAGCTTAAGTTAGTTATTATAATTGTAGGTTTACGAATGATTTGTGTTTTTTTTCCAATACCTGTAAATAGTATTGTTTGTAAATTATATTAAAAGTAATACTTACATTCAAAACATATTTTATAGTTAGTGGGTTTAATAGGTAGTGAGTTTTATATCGATAAAAGTTATTTAAGAGACAATTTAATGCCAAAACTGTGGATAAATTTTTTTTCACAATTCTGTGGATATAAAGTTTTCACGGGAATATTGAACCTCATTACCTATAATAATATTATAGTCTGATTAATCATAAGAGTATATAATATACAGTTTATCGTTTTGTGAGTACCGATATAAATATACGCATAAATCATTTTATTAGTGGATGTAAACAAAGGGTTTCCACTGCATTAAATAAATCCTCATGTATTATTATATCAAGTTATGACACATTCTTCATATTAAAGGTTCCAATAAAACTTTGGTAACATT
>JALPQI010002668.1:0-79977 GCA_025490895.1 Thaumatotibia leucotreta
ATAATCAACGAAATATTATCAACGCTCTTAAAAACTACGTTCCCATTGTACACTACCGTCTTATTTACTTTTAGAAAGCCTTTCCCTAACTGTTGCATCCGTTTCAAACAATATCCAATCAATACCCACCGATCAACTCACGCGCAGTCATTGTAACGAACGTCTTCACCGGATGTTCCGCCATTGCTCGCTCGACCGTTCCAAATTCAAAACGGAGCCGTTTCCGGCGTGACGTCAGCGACGGCCATTTTGAATCCTGGTCTAACATTCGGCCATCCAGTGTTGTCTGGACCCCGTGGACACAAATTATTTACGGTATAGTATTTTGTTTTAAAGTGGTTTTAAGGTAATCTGGGTGAGCAATGGGAATGTTTTTGCTTCTCATTGTTGTATGGGAAAAAGGGAATTAGTTTCCCGTAGGAATTTAAGTTTTATGCGTCGGTTGAGGGTCATTTCAATGAAGGTATAAAAGCTTCGTTTTAGGTACCTATTTTACTGTGCTTTTTTAAATATAATTATATTGTTAGCTAAGAAAATGTATACCCTCCTGCCGCCCAGACAATAAAAATTGCCAGTGAAATTTGAATCAATAGTGAATCTCTTATAGTAGGATTTCATTTGTTTGAGGAGACCTTTGAATAGGCCTCTGGGCGGCAGGAGAATACGTAGAAAACTTCGATCACAATAAATAAAGGATGGAATAACGTTTTTAGGTTTTTACAGCTATTTACTTAATGATAGTTACTCGTAATACAGAAATTTAGTAGCACTGATTTTCTTTTCTACTACACAGAAGCAGATACCAAAATCCGCTCATTCCTGCTAAAGTACACTCAAGGTGCTTTTTAGCTAATGATTTACACTTTTAGTAGCACTATAAAGCTTAAAAAAACTGAGTTTTTCATGTAATATAGTATGCATCTGGCTTAATCTAAATAAATAAGCTGTTTTTTTGTCATTTTAATCAATTTATCTTCATTTAGGGATAACTAAAAAATGTCATTAGATTTCAGTTGACGATTTCTTGGAAACTATAATTTTCAGGATTATCATTCCTATACTTCATAATTTTCTAGAACTTAGAATATCCCACTTTACCACATTTCATGGAAGCCTTTTTGGTAGTTCAAGGTGCATTTAGACCAAACGAGCATTCGCTCATTCTATCCCCCACTCTACGAAATCAACGAATCACGTTTTGTGTAACGATCGAATTTCGTAGAGTAGGAGATAGAATGAGCGAATGCTCGTTTGGTCTAAATGCACCTTTAGGCGTGAAAGCGTAACAGACAGACCGACAGATTTTCGCATTTATAATATTAGCACAGATTGCATTGATCTCTAATAACCTCAAGAAAAAATAAGATGAAAACTAAGGCAAACACAAACTCATTATAGAAATAGCCTCCAACAAATTACAGATTTCTGTAAAAACCGTTGACAATCCGTGGCCTTGGGCTCGAACTTGGCCTATGATTGACCAATCATGAAACTGTGCCTAATGATTAATGATTGAACACTCGAGATGAGCTGAACTCATTAGCGTAGATTTAATTAAGATTTTAGTTAAAAGGTTCTGAAGTAATTATAGTCGTTTACGGTGGTTTAGAGTCATCATCATCATCATCATCATCATATCAGCCGAAAGACGTCCACTGCTGAACATAGGCCTCCCCCAAAGATTGCCACAATGACCGGTCCTGCGCCACCCGTATCCAGCGGACTCCTGCGACCTTCACCAGGTCATCGGTCCACCTTGTGGGGGGCCTACCCACGCTACGCCTTCCGGTACGTGGCCGCCACTCAAGAACCTTCCCGCCCCAACGGCCATCGGTTCTACGCGCAATGTGCCCCGCCCACTGCCACTTCAGTTTAGCGATTCGGAGAGCTATTTCGGTTACTTTGGTTCTGCTGCGGATGGTCTCATTTTTAATCCGATCACGCAGAGAGACTCCTAGCATAGGTTTAGAGTAAATACTGGCTTTTTTTGATTACTTGTTTTTTGAACAAGTTTCAGTTACTTTTTGTTCTGACTTGCTCGTTTTTGGGTTAGATAATTCCGGGAAGCTTTGGCAAGTATATTCACTTAGCAAATGAAACGCTATTATGTAGTATTTAGCTAAAAATTTATTTGGATCATCTAGTATAGTTCAAATAGTACCTATTTAGTTACGTAGGTTCGAACGCACTTCGGATATTGGTGATCTACTTCATTTTTGAAACATAACATCTAATATTACAATGAAAGTACAAAGCAGGGTGACTTGAAACACACAATTCAAAAATATTTCCTAAAACAGTTTCATCTATTCCACAGAGCTATTGTTGTTATATAAAAATTTTACCAAATTAGGAAGACTTTCGCAATCCCTGCTAAATAAGAATCTAAGTCATGGTCTTGCCCTCCTAAAATTGACCCCAAAACTTGACCATCGTGGATCATCCCAGTAGTGGACAAAAAATAAAGGTCGGTTGGCTAAGAAGGTTTTTTGTTGGCGCGAGGTCGCTCGTTTTTTACTTGACGCCCTGAATTATTGGTTTGGGTATAAAGTGGACTAGAACTAGTATTAGGAGTGACAGAGATACTATTTTTTGTCTTGTTCAATTAGGTAGTAAAAAGACAATGATATAAAAAAGTATATAACAATTTAAGATGCATATTTGAATATTGATCAAACGGGTTACTACTTTTAGTCGATAATTGCTCGACATGTTTCGATCCATTTCGATTCTCATCATGTTATCATCCTCTAAATGGATCGAAACATGTCGAGCAATTATCGACTAAAATTACGTGAGCAACCCGTTTGATCAATATTTAAATGTTTGAGTCTCACGTTGATTGTAATTCTAAAAATGTTAGATGCTTCTTTTAATGTTTGTGATACAAAAATATACAAAATTTTGCCTCTACGTTTTGCCTGTTTCAAAGTAGATCTGCAGGTAGTAATGCCGTAATTAAGATAATTATTACAGTTTTTACGCACCAATACTTTAAAAAGCGCAAAAATAATTACAGCAATTGAACTCCAATTATAATCATTGTATTACGTAATTACGAAATATTTCCTTTAATTAACGAAAACTTAGATTCAGTAATACGTTTTTCACTTTTAATATTATCCAATACCTAATCTAACACAACAAGTCTGATCGTAATCTCACGCCGTAGCCTAAGGACTCAGTATCGCGTCATCAGCCTATCTCAGTCCACTGCTGGACGTAGGCCTCTCCTATTAAGTATACGTATAGACGCATTAGGAGGTAAATGCCCATAATCGCTACGCTGGGCAAGCGGATTGGTGATCGCAGTAATGTGTCCACTATGATGACGCTGCTGCCCATCATCAATCAAATCACAGAATGATCAGTGACACTTCAATCTCTTAGTCGTCTCTTACGACACCCGCGGGAAGAGTTGGGGTGGTGACAAAAGTATTAGGTATTACTGCCGTCACCACACGGCTTAGCATATTACATTGTATCCTATCTAAGATGGCATAGACTATGAAAATAAGAGATTAGCTGTGCTTGTTATGTATTAAAAAGTTTATAAAATACATAGTTCAAGTAAGTATATCTTAAAAATTGTCTGTCTCTTATTTTGGAAGCATAGTGAACTACTGCATTGAAGTTTGGGCAATGGTGTAAACATCAACTCTACCCTGCTGAAACAAAAAAAAACCCTGAGATTTATAGAAGGCTATATTAGAGTATCTGTAACACATAGAAAAATGTTCACCGGTTACAAAATTTTGAGTTGTATTTATATCGTTTGTCCATCGTAGTAAAAATGTATCAGTCGGATAATGTCAGACATACAATGAAATGACGACAAATTAACACTGTCAGCCTCTATTCATGTGCATTATAATAATACCTAGTTTAGATATTACTGCAATTGGAGTTCATAATAAGTTGACCAAAGATTTAAAAGACTGTGATGACATGAAGAAATTTGAACAGAAATTAAAAGATTATTTAATAGACTTTATTATTGTATTGACGAATATTTTGCTGATGCACTAAATTAGTTTATATTTTCTGACATATTTACCAGAATTTTTATATTTCCTCTAATAATCAGTTCTCAGTTGACGGCCCCCGACTCTGCGGCAGACCAAAGAAGCGATGGTTAGGTGTCGTGAAGGCTGACATGAGTGTGAATGGGCTTACAGTAGAAGATACCCAGGATCGCGCAAAGTGGAGGAAATGTAGCGCTAGGTAACGCTAGGTAGAAGAAGAAGAAGAATCAGTTCTAAATGATTCAGTTCTTCCAATGATAAATAAACCTTTCGATAACGGCATAGGGTCGATTTTTCTATTTAATATTATTGTATCATTATATCATTAGTTATAATAATGCAACTGTTTATTGTTAAACATAATCACACGTGCTTGTTTATTGCGTACCTAACTTGTAATTCTTTTTAAGATATAATTTTATAAGTTGTCTTGTAAGTGAAATTTCTGTAATTTCTTAGACAATAAAGTTTCTTTAAACCGAATCAGTTCTCAATTCTTGGAGGTTTCAAGTAATATGCATACAAAAAGAAACATTCGAATCAAGAAATCGAGTCGAGTCTTTTTAAATACATTTCAGCACGCATCAAAAACCTCATATTGGTTTATAATTTTAAGTTAAATTAGTCTAATCTACCGTATAATTGTTACTTCATCTGTCCATCACGATGATTCGATTGCATTGACCGAAATAAGAGGCTTTACAAAGCAATTTGGGTCTTAAGAAGGCCTTAAGCGTCAAGTATTTTTATACAAAATCAGTCGTTTTTGTGTAAGTTGCGTAATTTGTTTACCAGACAATTATTAATGCTTCAATCTAAGGTTGTTTCGGTTGGATTTGTCGATATTGTTATCTAATGATTGTCATTATTTTTGTCATTACGTTAAAAATTATAGAAATTACGGATTTTCTTTGAAATTAGCTTTTTCCCGCGACCTAAAATTATAGAATAATAATAATGTGGACACAAATGTCTTAGTTAGTAGTAGTTTCAGAATTTTTAGTTAAAAAATATGACTAAATAGTTATAAGTTTATTCTGTAGTACATACTTACACATATTCCTTTATAAAATATCTAATTGGAACCCTTGGAATTCCTTTTAATCAGAAATATCTATAACTTTCCATCAAAAGTTCGTGTTCTTGCTTATGAAGGAAGAATTATGTTACCTTCTAGACATAAAGCCACATTTATACCTTCAAGTTGCTAGTTTTGAAACAAAGTTTTATGTAGGTAAATAAGAGATGCAGATATTTGCCACTCTCTCTTACTAAGTTACGTTGCGTATCACAATTTGCAGCAATAATTTGGCGGTGTAAATACAGTTTGACAAAATAAACAAGCTGAAATAGTATAGTAATAGTCAATTTGCAAAAAAACTACACGTGTACTACAAAGGCGCATACTCCCTTTTAAAATCATTAAAAACCATTCAGATTCTCCAAATCCTATCAAAAGGTCGTAACAGTTTCACTACTGTAAACGTACGTAATCCCTTTCAGAAATAACTGTCCGTCGATACGTCACGTCACGTTCAGCTAAGCGTCAATTTTCGGACGCATGCGCGGTCATCATGCGAATCAAACAGCGTCCTACTCCAGTGGAGCATGCCCCACGTGGCTTTAAACGGAAGAATAGCATACTACGGCTCGAGGATTTTCAGACTAAACAAATAATTAACCGTATTATTAAATTCCTTTGCAGAACCATAGCTGTATCTGTCAAGAGCCTGATTTGATATTTTCTTCAGTTAATTTAAAAACAAAAAAACTGGTTGAAATGATGTTAGCTATTATATTTATGTTTCTTTATTTAACAGTAATAGATTTACTAAGTATCTTTCCTATGATACTATAAAAAAGTGATTTTTATGACATTTCTCCTTAACTGAATATAATGACTGCTATCATCGGTAAAATAAAGCAGTATAATGAAAATGGTAGGCTCGTTCCAGCTCCATCCTCCATTTAATGAAGCTTTAGTTATTGCTAAAGGTAATAAGATAAATTCGTAGCGCCGTATGTCTTAGCTTAGCTGCTTTCATTGCTGAGACGTATCCGAGGCAGCAGTAACGGCATGCTAAGGGTGTTAGACGAGCGCCTAGATAGCCCAATAATTAAGTACTGGATTGAGGTAGTTATAGGTAGATCTAAGTAGGTATAAGTATTACTAACATAATTATAAGTTTTAAGATATCACTAACAAAATATGGATCGCAACCATGTTCTGAAATAAAGAATTTTTATTTTATTTTATTTTTAGCCAATTCTTAGGCTTTCCGGCATACATCAATGATGCTTCATAAATAGAGGACCACTTTGCAACCTTATGAGGTACACAACATTACTCGTACAGTCCAAAGAATTTGGAGCTTTCTTAGACTCAACGGGAATCAGCAGGCGTAGCCAATGTGTCATTTTGCAATCGTAAACGATAATCGATAAATCACGTGACCGTAATAAATTATTATTAATAATCTCTGTCTGTCACTCTCATAAATTTATTACTTATCGCATACGATTGCAGAATATCCTCTTGGCTAGGCATACAATAATAGTAATATAGTTATAAAAGGGCTATCACAATTGGTCACCACTGGTCGACGCGGTGTTTATACAAGTACCTACTAGCCCAAACCAACAATAATGTAATTATAATAAATAGAGGAAAATATATCATAGATAATTCTGATTGGTTCAATTCTTCAATCATTTGAATAGGTCAATGTATCACGCAAGCCACCATGACCACTCCCTGAACTAAAGAACCGCCAGACCGAAACTCGTGAACCAAACATCTTCGAACGTCATTTGCACTCCAATGCGTGCTGGTCAATGAACACACGAAACCAGCAGAGTGGAGCCATCAATGGATGCATGACCTATACGCTCCACAGATTGAGTCTTCCGTGATCAGCTGATGGCAGCAGTGCATAACTGGAACTGGAGACCATGCAGAACGTGAGGGTAGGTTCATTCACTGAAAAAGCATAGACGGTTGCACTCACGACACACAGATTTGTCTAAAAAAATGATATGAGTTTTTAGGGTTCCGTAGTAAACTAGGAACTCTTACAGTTTCACCTTGTTCGTATGTCCATCTATCTGTCTGTCTGCAGCACAGGTCAGTGGCCGTTATTGCTAGAAATTTACAACTTGGTACAGGTATACATATTCATTCATATTTTTTTTTTAGCAAAAATTGCTATTTTCGCTTGTACGGAAGGATGTGCCGTATAGGTGGATGAATTATTTTGCAGGTTTATACTATTTATCAAACACTGAGAGCATTTTTAAAAGAAAAAATCAAATCTTTCTGAGGGAGCCTATAACGTAGTTTTCTCTAATATTCGTAAGTACTAGTAATATCCGTCAATTTATATTTAAACATATTTTTGGCAGTTACGTAAATTAACTATGTAAGTAGTGTTTAAAACAAACGGACTAGTTGTAAACGCTCCCATCAAAAACATCAACCTTTGAGACTCATAATAGAAGGAAAAACGGAGGAAGTTAGAGGAAGAAGGAAGACAAACTGGCTCGACAACATAAAGAAGTGGACAAATATTAAAGACACGACCCCACTCACGTAACTGGCCAAGAACAGAAAGGATTTTGCAAAGGTCACCAACGTCCGTTAGGGCATGGCATCAGAAGAAGAAGAAGTCAAAATACCTATTTAAACTGAACTGGATCCGTTCCGTTCGAAGCTGCCACGTGGGCTATGCTCCAGTGGAGAGAACAATGTTTGATTCGCACAATGACTTCACTTGGAATCATCCAAACATTGACGCTTAGTTGAGCTTGCTGCAGAAGCTAAAAGCCGTCATTCGATATTTTAAAGTAGGTTAGGGCAACAGATTGGCTCAGGCAAGAATATTCAGGCAAAAGAGATGAATATAACGTTTTGCACTCTACTTAAAGAATTGCTATAAAGTAAGACTTGTACAAAACAAGTCAATTCTATGAAAATTTTAATGAGAAATGATACATTTCTAGCTAGTTGTATTTGTGTAATATACATATATTATGTATACGGTGTACCAGATGTGCATAAAATCTCCAAATCTTATCATTCAAGTTAGTTCTCGTTTAAAAGAAAAATTACAATCGTCTATGTGGCCGTCAAATGTGCTTTCAAAAACATTCACTCAACTAAATTTTCTACACTAAATATTATAGTCTCTAAGTGTTGTCTTGGTATCATTGAAATATTGACCCTTAGTTGAGTGTGCTGCAGAAACTAAATATCTTCCTTCGAACATTTTAAAGTAGATAAGGCTACAAACCAACGATTGGCTCTGGCAAAAAAATCTTTAGAAAGAGTTCTCACTTTAAAGCAAAATTACGAATCACTTGAAATTCGCTTTCAAAAACAATCACTAAGTAAATCTAGTAAAGTCAACAGTAGGTATCTCGCTTCTTCATCAATTCGAAGAATAGCTAGATAAATCTTACCTGTGCGTGACAATGTAAAATAAAATACAAACTAAGTGTAATGAATATATAATTCAACAGAGACTTCAAAGAAGTAAATGTAGAAAATATTTGTCAATCACAGAGTATTTAATTCATTTTTCACGTAAATGAACTACAGTTTTATCTAAACACTTTAAGAGAAGCATATAAATATTTGTTACTAAGTAGTTGGTTATATATTTCTTAAATTGATAGTTACTGCCCCAAATTACCGCCCTATATCGCGCCCGAAACTGAACGCACGCCTAGTCTGATTTGCCCCAGTTGCGTCTACGTGGCATTACTCACCGTTCCCAAGTCGAGTAAGCGCAGTCATTGTGCGAAACTAGCTATTGGAGCATGATCCACGTGGCTGTATAGATTCTAATTTTAATGACCTAGTTCTTAAACAAATTTAAACTATTCTGTTTGTAGATCAAATACTGGAAGTAATAAAGTACCTATGTTAATATTTTGATTAGATATCTTAGCTGATTTAATTGCTTTACATATCACATAATATTCACACAAACTTTTTCTGTCCCAAATTACCGCACTATACCGTAAAAAAGACTCAACACACGCAGAGTCTGATTTTATGATTGGCACCAAGAATTGGTGACCTACCTGCTGAATGTACAAAAAATTCTAGAGCGAAGTCAGTACTTATGTTATTCTGACTAGAAGATTTTTTTCGGATTACATACTTCTTTTTATAGTGGCAGGTGGCAAAAATGATCCTGGCGGGAGGTAACTTTATCTGTGCCGTTACCAAACGAAAAAAAGGATAATATATTTTGGGCATGTATTAAAAGAGAATTTTTAATACGATTATTTTGTTTCTTTGGTACTTATTGAGTGGATGTGATCAGGGAAACTCAGTATGATCATTTGAGAAGATTTAACTTAGATTCAATTAGGAAATTGGCATAAATACATATAATAATACATAAAGAGATAAGAATAAAAAACACATATTTATAAAACAAAGAAGTACATTTAGATTTGAAACAATTTAATTAGCTCATTTGTTTTCTATAACCCAATTTACGTATATTATTTTACAGTAGTAGTTATAAATCAATTTATATAAATTAAGCTATTCACGTATTTACTTATTAATCAACTTTAGCTATTAAATAAAGATATAAATTGTATTCAGGTAATATCGGAAATCAGGAAATTCCAATAGAACATTTTATAATTCAAATACGGGTACCTATTTTTTATTCTTACGAAAATTTCATGATAACTTGTCATCATCCAATCCAAAGTTTTTCAATAATTGCCAAGTTTTTAGATAAACATTCACTTAAGAGCGACAAAAACGCGTTACATAAAGGCGACACGTGCTCGCTGCGAATTTCTCTTCTCGACAAAAGATACTAGAATGGGCACAAACTTACAAGCAAAAGTGTAATAAGTATAAAAACGTTTACAAATGTAAATATAATACTAAGAGTCTGAGAAAGAATCGTGACAGAAGAAGAAATTTTATTTTGTGATACATTAAACGTTTTGAAGGAAATCACATAAATATTTAGCATTAGCTCTATGGCTTATTTGAGATTCCTTGATAGGGAAAAGAAAGAAAAGTAACAAAATATAACCTTATTAGAAAAGTGTTACTTATTGTTTCACCTACGTATAAAAAGGCTTTTTGTGTAGGTATATATATATTCATACATTTCGATAATACAAGAAAAGAGACAAAAGTTTCGATTAGGTAGGAACATTAATTTGTTGGTATCATTATACAATACTGAATGCAATTTTAGAAATTATACTTCCTGAAATTCTGTTTACAGTTGCTTTAAGAGATTATATTGATTACATGTTATATTGTTAAGGATTTTTAAATTAACTTGGAGATATTCTTTGTATTTATGAGTATTTTACTAAGCTTATTTAAATTATTTTTCGAACCCGTGAACTACTGGTCATTCTAAATCATTCATAACCTAACATTTCTTCAAACGCAGTAGCGACACCTTTCGATTGCTTTTTGTCGAACGAAAAAACGAGACAAAAAACCTCAATGGCCGACACTTTCTAAACGACCGCGCGGGATCTAGGGATTTAGCGAATTTTACTTCTATCACGATGATAATGTTAACAGTATGTATTTATATCTGCTTGTATAGTTATCAAATGTTTATGAGCAGTTTAGGGGCTCAGAAATATGTTAAAATACGTTAGCTACATTAAACATTATAGCGGATAAGTTCTCGTATGAAATGGAGATTTTAAAAGCAAACTTTTTGGCATTTTTTATGACAGACGTACCAAGGAAAACTATGCCAAAATGTCAACTATTATAGTAGTGTTAAGTTTCGTACTATAAAACTACCTTACTAAGTACAGTCAAAAACTTCTCAACTATGGTTCAAAAATGAATGCAATGGTCATTAGGTGTTAAATTAATGGCAAGATTGGCAAGCAATTATGAATGATCAGAAAAAACCTGTGGTTCATGTACATAGTTTGAGTACATAGAGTTAGTCTATTAGACTATTAGTCGGGAATTTAAGCTAGTAAGGTCGTACTTTAAGTAAATCTGGGGATTTACTCGTCCGTCTGTTATCTCTTTAAATACATTACAGATGTGATGTTTAGATATTTGTGATGGCCTCATCAGAAGACCAGCGCTGGCACTCGGTAGCAACATGCTGAGATGAGGCCATTTCGTAGCATACACTTTTTTTGTACTATTTTTTCTCGTTTCTGCATATTGTGATTTTTGTGTATGTTACGGATAAACTAATTTCTATTTATATTTATGAGCTACCCGATGTACCAATCTTATACTGACTGTATATCTTATACCTATAAATAGATATTTTGTCGATTGTACCTACATGTATTGTGTTAGTAACACTACTCCTCATAAACGACGTGACTGATTGAGCTAAAGTCTTGTGTGCATTCCAACAGTTTCTCAAATGATTCGGAAAGACAATTAAATCCGATAGATGGCGCATTACAATGTCTGCTATTTACGCTAGTTTTTGATATTTTATAGCCAGTTTTTCGTAGAGCTTTTAAGCGTTACTGCTTGGTATTTTAGGAAGCCTTCTATATAATCATCAAAGTTATATACCTACATATGAAGATAATGACCTGGTGCATATTAATATGGCGTAATAAATATAAAATTAATAATTGCGTAATCAACATGAATTGCATTTTTTTCATTACTCATTACGTTGCTAGAAATTTTCTTCAAGTTGCTTATTTTTGTCGAAGAAATTAATCCATTTGCCGACGGCAATCCAATAAATTATGTTTTAAATCCAAAATAGGTATTATCGTTATTGAAAAAATACTATACATGTTTTAAAAATAGTGATCTCCATTAGTGACTCTATGTTATTGTATTCTGGTAATTTCTGTAACTCTACATCACACATGCCCATTTTGCGACTCAATTATGGTGTAGAAAATTAAGTTTCTCACCCTAAAGGTAGAAAAAAACTTGTCTAGTCAAAGTCAAATTGTTTTTGATCTATAATTTTTAACTCATGATAGCTGACACGGACACAACAAATTAAAATCCACATTTCCCATGTACCTTTCAATAATAATTACATACATTATTTAATGAACATAAAATGAACATATCCGTTTAAATAATATACGAAACCTGCTGACATAACCTCAACAAAAACTTTATCTAACCAAGTGTGGGAACTATTGTGTCGGCGCCGGGTCTAGGTTACTCATGGTCCCACGGCATGATGAGTTTTATGTTAGTCCAACTACGATTGTGTTTATTGGGAGGTTTACGGCTAGTTTAATGGTAAAGGGTTTTCTAGACTTTTTAATGGCAAAACTGAAGATATAGAACTGCAAAGATCTAACATGATTAAACTAAAAGAAGATTTGTATATATCTATGATTCAAAATTAAATATAATATTTATTTTTTCGTTTTTGTATTTTGTGTGTGCTACAAATAAAGTTATTTCTATTTCTAATATCAATAGTGTTAATGAGCGAGACGACAATAACGAATCCGAACACTTAAAGCGCAAGTAAGTTTTGCTGGTGGTAGGACCTCGTGCAGGGCCCACCCGGATAGCTACCACCGTCTTACCCATTAACCTGCCGCTAAATAGCAGTGTTTGCACTGCTGTGTTTCGGTTTCGGGGTAAGATAGCCGGTGTAATTACTGGCGTAGATAGTCCATCATAACCATCCATCCATCTGATCCATCCATCGAAGTCCTCAAGGTAGGCAGCGCATAAGCAATTTTTATCGCTATGTACATGGGCCTCAGTTCCTACATTATATCAGGTGGGCTGAGAGCTCAGTCATTGTCTACCTTCATCTCTTAAAAAAGTAGCAAAACAGGCTTTCAAAGGGTTCATAAATACCGTAATCAAAATCTACTTTAGATATGGTATCCTAACTATTTATAAATTCGATGTTTATCCTGGCTGGGCATAAGCTGATTCTGTCTTGTGTAAGCTTATATTTTCCATCATACCATATTTTCGTTTGAACATTTTAACATGCTCCCTAGTGGGAGCATTTAAGGAGGTATGTGAATACCTAATGCATTACCACTGTATGTATATGTATACTACATGTTTTGTCACTGCTTCTGTTGTTTTTCCAATAAACAAAATAAAAAAAATGACTTGTAAATGCTTTGGAAGATAATTGTAGTGAGCAGTTTCAATGACACATCAAGGCAGAATTTTACATAATTTGTTAATACATCAATTACGAAATGTTAAGGGCTTCACTGAAATCAAAACTTAGAGTATCCCCAAACCTATCGACGCTTTCGCATTTTTAAGGCAAATAGCCCCGTATCGCCGTTGATCGGTGTCGTCTGAGTTGTGTCTTTTTCGCTCTTATTGTGTAGTAATAAAGGTTTTTTTAAATGGATGTAGCCGCATTCGCGTCGATAGATTTGGGGAGACTTAACCTCACTCTTTTGCGTTACTAAGTTACTTATATAAATAGTTTGTACGGCTAACTTTCGTATCACTATAGAAACGATCGAGATTTGGTTTTCATTAAGCTCTTAATAACGTACAATATATTTGAAAACGCTCTTATAGAAGAGTTCTATAGGTATAATTAAATAAATAGAAAAAAAATATCTCGGGACATTTACACAAATACAACAAGGTCCAAGGGAAAGCTGAATTAAGGCTTGTGATGTGGGTACCAGGCGACGATATATAGGTATATAATAGATAGATACATACATATAGATGCTTAAATATATGTATAGACAGCCAAGTCCAAGGAACAAATATTGGTGATAAATAAATACACAAATAATGCAAATAAATAATTTGAGCCCGGAACCCCCAGCTTCGTAGGCAGCATCACTACGAAACTTAGGCTACGGAGGCTGTAAATTACCTGTACATTTGAAAAAGCCGTTTTTTAATTGGTACCTACTTAGGTACTTATGTTAAGTAACATTAAATGTGTAGATATTGCATGTATGCATCAGCCTATGATAGTCCACTGCAAGACCTCAAGTAGGCCTCTCCTATTTTTATGGTAACAGGGCACGCGGATTGGCGATTGACACTTCAATCCCTTAGTCGACTCTTACGACACCCGCAGGAGGAGTTGAGGTGGTGACAAATGTATTCTTGCTGCCGTCACCACACGGCCAACGTGCCGGGCACGGCGACGGTGTGGATATTATAATTGGAATTTTCAATTAAACAAAGTCTACTGGACTGTGTGTACTTTTTATAGCAGGATATTATTTTTAAACGTAGTTTAAAATTGTTCTTTTCTTTTATAATCCTTCGTGTATTTATATCTAACTAGCGACCTGCCCCGGCTGCGCACGGGTACTATACCTACATAAACACCTTCCTCTTGAATTACTCTACCTATTAAAAAAATCTCATCAAAATCCGTTGCGAAGTTTTAAAGATTTAAGCGTACAAAGGGACATAGGGACAGAAAAAAATACTTTATTTTATACAATGTAGTGATAGTGATAAAATAATAATAAATACATTGCAGTAGGTACATTATAATACATATAGGTACGTTGTATAACCAAAACGAATTTTGCTCAATGCATTTTCCGTAATATTTTTCGGTTTTTTCCCATTTTTTCCGCAACAGACTTGAAGTTGCATTTTTTTTCTAATTCTTCAACTTGTGTTACTTAAGTTGCTCCACTTTCCGTCGGCTTACGTAAAAACGTTTCTGATCGACGCCGAACACGATACTTAGGTTATTTAAATCATTTACATTGAAACTATTAGTACTTTAGAAGATAGTTTGAGGAATTCCCAAAAGAATATGAACCTAAATCTTATTCAAATAGTTACCCCATGAAACGATGATAATAGTGATACTAACGATCTATTTTTGTTCCATCTTTTTTAAGAGGCTAGATGTGTATATATGTAGTAAACGGTTTAGTAAAAACTTCCCATTTTGTCGCTTCGCTTAAGACATTTACACCACTATTCATAAAACGTTTTAATACCTGTATAATATATTTTAGTTCATTAGTGTGTTGTCCCTATCTAACAAATGCAAAAACAACGTGATAAATAAGAATAAATGATTAATTAGCTGATGGGGTTATGTTGAACGTTTAATAATAACGGTATTCATATTTGAATTGGAAAGCTGTAGTAAGAGTCCTTTTTATGAACATGGAAATAAGGTTAACTTTAAATTATTTTAAGAACTGAAAAACACTTCCTGAAATGTTACAAATTATTTGTTTATTACGCACTGTAAATGTGAACAAATCAAATTTGCTGAACGACACGAATATTTCAACAAATAGCTAAATTCAAGGTCTATTATTTTCTTATAAGAATCTGTCTGTAAAGTATGCATTAACCTAAAAAAAACGATTCATAATAGCTTTATTAACACCCCTGAAAACTATTTTATACATTCTTTAGATTCTCTAAACTGGGGCTATGTTTCGTGAATATTTATAAAGATAACTCCTTATAATTTCTAGACAAAAGTTCTACTTTTAACGTTTTAAAACACCTTCGTGTAAACTATTAAAATTTTAAACACTGATCTAAATTACCTCCTAAATCCGAATCCACCTGAAAATCTGGACACACAAATAAACAAATAACGGTAAGTAAAAACACTTACCAAAACAAAACACACTATCACAGACACACACAACACAGCACTTCCAATATGGCGGCGTGCGCCTGCGACGCGGTCGGACGGTCGAATGCGCTTGAGTGGAACGTGCGGCGCACAGGTCATGTAGAGCCTTATGTAAAGAGGTGTGGATACTGGACTTGTGCTAGTATTGTTTCGGGAAAAAGGGAGTTTTGGTGTACTTTAAAAGGAGCAGATTATCTACACTGCTACACGTAGTTTTGTAATTGTGCTTTTTGGGTATTTCTTATTTAGTTTGACAGGTGTGTCACGGCCATGTTCGTTAGTTAACACGTTCATTGCGGTAGGGGGTCTTTCGACCCCTTACAAAGTATAGATTGTCGCAGCGAAGGTGTTATATGAAGGGTATCCAGGACGTATCAACATTTTTATACTTATTTGAACTGTGTGAAAACTCACAAAAAAATCTTAATGTGAAATACCTTTTTATTTTTTTTATTTATGGGCATTTACACTGTTTGGAATGCTCAATTAGCGTCAAATTAAAACAGCTTAGTTGCAGTCAGGTCCGTAACGACTATTATGAATTTTCAATAAAAACTTGGTATTGGCGTACCAACGTGCACCAGCTGTTATTTTAAGTATTTAGATACGTATACAGTCAAAGAATACAGATACGGGGGTCATGCTGAAAGTTTCTGGATACTAGGAAACTGTATCAACGGCCAAGGTGCTCAAAAATACCTGAACACGCACTTTTAACTAAAGAGGTCTGGGTGCTTAGCCAAGTTGCCAATCACTAACGGTTAATCGTCAATCGTAAACGAAAGGCAGCTAACTGTGTTTATCGCACTAATTTGAAAGAGTGGCAGAGAGGAAAAACTACAATACGCTACTAAGCGTGTACTTGGGTACCTATATAAAAAAATATAGGTATATACATATTGTTTTAACAGACTTCAAAAAAAGGAGGAGGTTCTCAATTCGACAGATTTTTTTTGTTGTATGTAGGTATGTTACCTGATATATCCGAGAATCGTGAACCGATTTTAAAATTTATTTTTGTGATCGAACGTGTATGACCCCGAGATGATCCCGTTGGCACCAAGTTGAGGTCTGACTAAGCGTTAGCGATTGGCAACTTGGCTAAGCATCCTGCTCAGATATTTGTGAGCACCCTGACCGATATATCTCTTATGGCGACTGTTCATGTACTAGCTAATTAAACAAAACAAAAGTAAACAAATATGGGTTACTTTCCAAACCATTTGACGTCATCGACACATACAGTGTGAGGCCTTTAACACGGGAGAAAAATGAAATGAGTGACTCCTTAGACTATCGGCAATAATCCTGTAAAGGTCTCGGTGTTTCAAAGTGGTTAAGTTTGGAGATATTGTCATTCAAAGCTGTGGACCTTTAGTACTGGATCTTGGCATCCCGATGTCGTAGCTTGTCAGTCGCAAGACATCTTGATAGTATACCAGGTACGAAGTCATAACAATAATTTTGTTTTTATTTTTACACTAATTTGTTACGGTTTTAAAAAAAGAAATGTACATTCTTCAATGATTCAAGAATGATAAGTTATTGATAACTTTTTATTCAAGTAAATGGACCCATAATAATGAAAAACACATGAACAAAAAAAGTTTTTTTGTCTAAATTACAATATGTGGAAATGATTGTTGATCAGCTTATTAATGCACCGTATAAATTTTCGCCCCGGTTGTAGGCCACACACTGTATATCGTTAAACACGTTCGCAGTTATATTTTTACATGAATATATCAATAAATATATCAATAATTTTAACTAAAAATGTACTTATGTGAATTGTTAAGTCAAGGTTTAAAATATCAAGTTGGTAATAAAACCAAGATTGTGTTCTAAATGTGCGTGATTATGGAATAATGCAAGTTAGGGTTATTTTCTTTTTTTAATCTTCATTCTACTGACGAATAGTATAAGTATCATCATCATCATCATCATATCACCCGAAAGACGTCCACTGCTGAACATAGGCCTCCCCCAAAGATTGCCACAATGACCACTCCTGCGCTACTATGATAGTCCAAAAAAAGTATAAGTATATTTTTATAAAATTCTTTTACAATCTTCAACGTATCATGCACCTGCCACTCGCCCCTCAAGAACAATTTAAATAAAGGTAATGTTTAGTCTGGACTCGAACCCGGGACTGGGGGGCCCACTGGCTCGTAACGGAATTGCATCCTTCGTAATAATGTTTAAGTCGTTGGGTAAGTGTAAGTAAAGTTTATGAGTAAGTATAATAATAATGCTTATTTGAAGAATAATAAATAAATCAGTACAATGTCCTTACGCTACTTGTAACATAAAATTGTTTGTCGTATGTTCGTTTGCTTAGAGGTTCGAGTGCCCAAACTAGGTAACCCTGTATCTCAGGATTCGTACCTCCTCGCAATCGAAAATTTCCACGGCAGTCTATACAAGCAGAGTTTGCATGAGTAGTCAAAGGGGCACTAACGGCACTAACTTAAATTACTCTTCCACCCCATAACCTAGCATAGCTGTATTTTATGGACCGGTTTTACTAAGCCTCAACTATTTTAATAACTTATACTAATTAGTTAGTATAAAGTTAGTTTTAAAATCATCGCCTTTGAAAGTATTTCAGCGCCTAGTACCCATAATACAAAGGTGCTCAGTTTGGGTCTAGGCTAGTTCATTTATTTTTAATTGAGGTTTACTCAAAAATTTTCATATTTGGACTACGTCTTCGAAATTGTTGAAAATTGGTAGGCTGGTATAGCATTGTACCCAAAAGATTCATAAGATTCGAAACTTGCATGGAGAATGTTCTCGCGAATCTCAATTTAAAACAGACTGTACATCGCGATTCAGCGCGGAATCGCTGCGAGCGTGATGATAGTCACCTTTGCGTCGGGAACCAATCGGGGCGGTTTGGATGGGTAGCCCCTTTCAAGGGTTTTTTTTTAGATTTAGTTTTATTTAAGTTAATATTTTAATATTACTTTTACTAATTTATTTTTTAAGATTTAGTTTGTAGTTAATAATATTCCTAAGTAATTATTGTTTTTTTAAATTGTAAGTTTTTGATTAATGTAAATGTTTATCTACATAAATTATAATTGTCATTAAAATAAATATTATCATTTAACAAATAATCTAATCAAGCCAAGACCGTAGATACATGCCTTATGAGTTATAATTACTGCCTTGTTTACTTATTTACGATTTAAAATAATTATTTATAACACATTCTTATAAGTACTCAGGGATACATTCTCAATAAGAATTTACTCTTAAATTTCCGAAAAGAAATAAATTTCTTAAATTTCGGAAAGTTCCGAGTATATTCCCGCTTGAGAATGTTCTGCAACTTGTATATTGCTAGAATGGTAGAGTCAATGATACCTACTGAGCAAAATCCACCACGTTTTCCAAAATGTTCGTAGAAACATTACGTTTTTGCTACCAAGGGAAGGAAACGGACGCTATTCTAACCCCCCACTCTACGAAATTCGATCTTTACACAAAACGTGATTCATTGATTTCGTAAGGTGGGGGATAGAATAGCGAATGCTCGTTTGGTCTGAATGCACCTTAATTGAAAAATCTGTGGGTATCCAATTTTTGTATTGGGCTTTGGGCTCTTTCATGTCCACTTGACAAGTTTTGTTAAAGTTTTGCACCCAAAGTTCCCATCACTATTAATAATATAACAGAAACATTGAATTCAGACTACTTTAAATAGAAACCAAATACAAAGATACTGGAAATAAGCAACAAAAAGTCTTCAAAAGAAATAATTACTAGGCTGAGCCGACTTTCTTCGCAAAAGACATCAACGAGCGACTTTCATAATGGCGACGCGGTTGATTTTTTCTACGACTATTACTTAGGCTTTGGACCCTGAGGGCTTCGTTACCCTATTTTATAGAACTTAAGTTTGGTTCTCGGTCTATAAGATATCATCATCATCATCAGCCTATGTTAGTCCACTGCTGGACTTAGGCCTCCCCTATTAACTATGCGTATAGACGCATTAGGAGGTAAATGCCCAGTAATCGCCACGCTGGGCAAGTGGATTGACGATCGCAGTAATGTGTCCACTATGATGACGCTGCTGCCCATCAATAATCTTTTATCAAATAATGGTCAGTGACACTCCAATCCCTTAGTCGACTCTTACGACACCCGCAGGAGGAGTTGGGGTGGTGACAAATGTATTCTTACTGCCGTCATCACACGGCAAGTCTATAACATATAAGACATATGAATAACAAATCATAATATAAACAATGCTCAATGGCATTTATTTTTTTATTTTATTTTTTTTGGCATGACAAATTAGACTTCTAATTATTTTTTTCATTTGTAAATATTTGTTGATATGTAGTTTTTGTACAGATAGTTTTATTTCCGTAGTGTTCGTTTATTTTATTATATTTTGTCTTGTATATTTATTTACTTGAATAAAAATTAATAAGCTTTCTTTGTTATGCATATTAAATTTTAACTGACGTAAAACATAATTAATACCTATATAAAATAAATAATTAAACAGTTAACCTGACATGTACTTTGGCACTACGCGCGACATCCGATATGTTTCGGAGAGCTTTCATTATCAAGCACTAAGACTTCGAAAAGGAAGAGGTTCTCAATTCGAGTGTTTTTTTGTATGTAAGTTTTTCGATATCTCCGAGAATCGTGAAACGATTTTCAACATATTTTTTTAATCAAACGGAACATAAACATGTAGGGTAGAAGATCTGGCTGAAGGGATCATAATAATTTCCACAAATACCAAATATATTTTTTTTAGTTTTTCGATCGTGTCTTTTCAACATACTAAAAGTAGAGAAAAATCTAAGTAGGGTTTTTCGCAATCTTAAAAAAAAATACTTCGATTTTTCGATACTTTTAGTATTTTAAAAATACACGGTCGCAGAACAAAAATCAAATTTGGTGTTTGTGGGGGTAATTATGTCCCCCTTTATATCATTTTTCATACAAGTCCTACGCAATTTTTTTTAAGATTGCGAAAAAAACTTGCTTGTCCTACTTGAATTTTTCCCTACTTTCAGTATGTTAAAAAGACATGGTCGCAGAACTAAAAAAATCTAATTTGGTCTTTGTGGGAATTATTATGACCCCCTCCATATAAAATTACTTACATCTCCTACACCGGTGGTCCAGTTTGGACCAAGTCAGGATCAGATGAGAGCTTGGAGAAATCAGTTGCAGTAATTTTTTTTGGTGGTTTTAGCTATCAAGATTTCTGCGTAACGCAATTTACAAAACGACGAAACGCAAAATTACCAAAAAACCTTCGACATTACAAAACCCAATATTTCACCATCACGTAATTAATCTAGACAAATAGAACAAGACAGGTGCGCGTGCGTCCCGCTCTGTCGCGTGGGGGGCGTATAGCGCCGTCTCTGTCTGCCGGATGCCGATGGATAAACTGTAACGGCCTGTTGTAACTGACTTGTGAGAGTGGTTCTCAAACTATTAAAACAAAAAATACAACATTTTAACTGTAATTTTTTAAAACTACATTATAAATAAAAATATACAACTAAACTGAATATAAATCTAAAAAACGGCCCCCGCGGCATGGTACCAATGATGCTGGCAGCATTGCCCCGCTGGATCGCGAGGCTGATTTGTTGAGCGAGGTAGCTGCCAGCTCTTGGGTGACCTGTCGTATCTTTGAGTTTCTTTGAATTTTTTTTAAAGAGACTCAAAGCACCCGAGTCCCACGGACACAGGATCTCGACGCCGAACTATTAACTATAGGTATCATTTTAATACAAGTTGTGACTTAAATAGTGATAACCCATTTATGATTTGGTATATATCCAGTATCGTATTTTAATTAGGAATACATGGGAAAAAAAATCACAAGAAATGGGGTGTTATGATCAGACATCGTATGATTTTTAGCATTTTTGGTGCAATGTAGTTCAATTAAGGGATATGAAATAAGTTATTCGAATGGAGTTAGAGAGTTAAGGTTCATCTTTGTATTACAACTTGTTATGACACGTTACAGCTAAAAATTGACCCCTGGATTAGTTTGACTCAACTACATTACACCAAAAACCATAGAAGTTTATTTAAAGGAATCCAAGGGTCAGTTTAAGTTGAAATGAGTAATAACACGTTGTAAGATAATAACGAACCTTAACTCACTATCTCCTTATACTCGTAAATAACTTACACCATATCCCTTGATTGAACTACATTGCACCAAAAATGCTGTAAATCGTACGGTCTCTGGTTATGATTATGACCACTAGGTATCCTTATATAATTGTCCCTTAAATGTATAAATATCAAGAAATAAGTGAATATCGTGGCTCTTACACAAATTAACCTAGTGCCACGGTAAACCCTCTGCCACTGTCGGTCACGTGACATGTGTCTTATTATCAACATCATAAAGTTGAAAATACGTCTGAGGTACGTCACCTCAGTTGCAGAGGGTAAACTATGAACACTCAACTACCTATTTTATGAAATACCTATAACTTAAATTGTTTTATTTATTTATTTGGTATTGTATTTTTTTAGGTAATAACAAATACTGGACAAATAGTACGAGCACATGTTGGAAACACTAATACAAAAGGCGGTCTTATCGCCAAAGAGCGCTTTCTTTTCAACCTTTTGGTAGAGGAGATATGAAAGTAAAAGTTGACAGTAGATGTTGCAAAAACTGAAAAAAGAATATAGAAATAAACACAAAATACGATTAAATGAATAAGTGCATTTATTATAAAAATACAAATACATTCTACAGGGAAATGATGAGAGTATCTACTGATATTTATTAATTTAAACTTTCACGATCCTCACTCGTATTTTAATGGCAAAATAAGTTTACGCGGTAAGTCCATGTTTTTGTTCAAACTAGAGATATTTATTTTTCTTAAACTTGCGATAAAATGTTGACATTACGTATGTCAAATTGGACCCAGAAACACTTCTGGGTCCAATTAAAGTTAACAACTAAAACAAATAAAGTTAACAAATAAAGTTCAGTCGTCGAACCACACGGTTCGACGACTGAACTTTATTTGTAATGGTATTTCATAACTACTTAGCAGTGCTAGGACTGCAAAGTACCAGAAGCAACCTGCTTTTTCTGCCTTCCGGCTGGCAAACAGTACTTTGCCGGCCGCTGCTCTAAACTAAGTTGCCGCCTGCCGGGTCCGTTGAGCAGAAAAATTGTATACACACCTTCGCCGTTAAATAGGATCACATGTTTGTCGGCCTCGGCTTCGCATCGGCCTACAATTACACGTAATCCGAGACATTTCCCACTTAAACGGCCTTAGCATGTAGATAATCTACTATTGACAACTGACAGAACATCTTGGCATTCCATCATAAAAATATAGTAGTAATTACAATGTTACCAGGTAAAAGACAGGTAGTCAAACAGATTTTGAAAAATGGTTTCGTATGTTGAGTGTAATATAGTAGATTCGTTTTTTGTTTACTGTCTGTGTAATTGACTTGCGATTTTTATCATTTCATTGCAAGATTCAGAAAAGCACCATACAAGCTGTGACTGGATTAAAATATACCTACAAAGCCTGCTATGTTTGGTTCCCCGTCGTCTGCATTATTGTACTATATTCTACTATTGAGCACGATCTGTGAGTAAAGTTTGAGCGCCGCTGGCCGCTGCGCGCACGCGCTGCGCCGGCGCAGATTGTTACTCTAATTACTAATAGCTTTTCACACTGCGGCGTTCTCTATTTCTTTACCTAGGTCATAATAATATTAAGTTGAAGATAAACCATTATGTTTCAGAGGCAAAGGTATCCAAGACGATCATACAAAAAATTAAAGTACATAATGTAGATATGTCATCATCATCATCATCAGCCTATGATAGTCCACTGCTAGACGTAGGCCTCTCCTTTTAACTATGCGTATGGACGCATTAGGAGGTAAATGCCCATAATCGCCACGCTGGGCAAGCGGATTGGCGATCGCAGTAATGTGTCCACTATGATGACGCGGCTGCCCATCATCAATCTTTTATAAAATAATGGTCAGTAATACTTCAATCCCTTAGTCGCCTCTTACGACACCCGCAGGAGGAGTTGGGGTGGTGACAAATGTATTCTTACTGCCGTCGTTTTTATGATAAATAACAGAGCCAACTGATATGACAACAGAAGCGGAAAGAAAGCTATCTGCAAATTTAAATTTTGTTTCGAGGTAGAATTTCGTACATTCCGTGAAGAACTTGATCACTCGAAATATTTTGGTAAAGGAAAAGTAATTTAATTTAAGATAAATTCAAGTTCATATTTCTTATAGCTTTCATCTCGAGTTACCATTTCTTCGTGCCATGTACGAAATTGTTATACTTAATTATTATAATATCGTTTGTCTCCCTTCCTTCTTCCCACAGCTATAGTTACCCACGTTAACCCCTAGTCAAGTTGTAATTTGACACACCTGCATACAATTATTGCTTATTTCTAATATAAACATTTAAGTTTTTCTCGCACTATAGTCCTTTATGTGACAATTGAGCTCTCAGCCCACCTGATGGAAAGCAGGAACTGAGGCCCATGGACATAGTGACCGAAAAATCGCCTATGCGTTGCCTACCCTGAGGATTTAGATGGATTTCCTCTATGCAGTAATTACATCGGCAATCTTACCTCCAAACCGAAACACCGTACTAGCTATTTAGCGGCAGGTTAACGGGTAAGACGGTGGTAGCTATCCGGGCGGACCCTGCACGAGGTCTTACTACCAGCCAGACAATAATACATGTGTCTCCTCAAGAAAATATTACACGTGTGTCAAGTGTGTCTAATATCACTGGAAATATTTCGTTTATTTTGATTTTGACATCAAATATAATCCATAGACTAATTACATGGAATAAAGATTTTCTCCAAAGTTCTTCTTACTGTGGAATTAGGTCGACTATCCCGTGATGTTTATATCATCATCATCCTATATGAGGCCACTGCTAGACTAAGACCTTTCATTTACCTGTGCATACGGACGCATTAGGAGGTAAATGCCCACAATCGCCACGCTGGGCAAGCGGATTGGATATCGCAGTAGTGTGCCCACTATGATGATGCTGCTGCCTATTATCAATTTTCAATAAAATCATGGTCTGTGGCACTCCTCCCTTCGACTGTTATGAAGGGGTCGGAACTATGGGTGCAAAACTTTAGCGAAACTTGTCGAGTGCACATGAAAGAGCACACATCCATAAAATGTACATATCTAGTATCTACTCACTGAAACATTGTAAGTTCAAAATTTCGAGATAAGTAACAAAATTGGATATAGCTTTTTCAATAATATTCGCATTTTTCTTGGCTATAGAGTTCTCGTATGTCCATTTTGAAGTTTTGTTACAGTTTTGCACCCATGGTTTCAAACCCTAGTTATGACATCCTCGGCCTTCTAACTGCCGTCATCACACGGCCAACACAGGATATTTACATTAATAACATAATAACAAATATTTTTTATGTAATTGTGAAAACACAAATCAAATATATTACTAACAAAATATTTCGATTTGTACTTTGTTTTTTATTTTTTCTCTCAGTAGTCACACTACTTAATACTATATAAATTTTAAATATTGGATGTCATACACCAAACAAAAACTAACTAGCTATTCTAGAAAACTGATAAGTATTTTTATAGGAGGTGCATGCATGTAGGTAGTGCTTGCCCTTAGAGTATGGTCAAAGGCGCCTGGCCTTGTAAGGGATTGCATATACCCGAGAAAATTGACTGGTGGTTGCTAAGACCGAGTGGCCAAGCGGCAGGCATCAGCCGCGAAAGCTGAGCACGTGGGTTCGATTTCCACCTCGGACTTTGATAATCTTGATCGTTTTTTCTTTTTTCTTTAATAGGAGAAGCCTACGTCCAGCAGTGGACTATTATAGGCTGATGATGATGATAATTGTACGCTTGTAAAGTTTAGGATAGGCCACAGGAGATAGTGAAGGATTTCGTTATTATTACCGCCGAGAACGTCCTGACATTTGCGAGTGCGCAGGAGTGGCCGTTAAGGCGGTTGTACTTTCTTCGTCGCGCTCCGCCGGCCGGGGTGGCGGTAGGGATGTGACCATCGTGGACTAGTCGTTTTATCGATACCGATTTTTGGGCTTTTCATTGGGAACACTCAATAAGCTCAGAAGAGGGCGAGTGGAAATGCGGAGGGAAGGACTTTACCCAGCAGTGGGACAATCATCATCATCATTTATTCATGAACAATCTTACAATTGTGTAATCTGTAAGGTTATCAAATAATAATAATAAAGCTTAATTTCAGTCATGTTTGTCAACAATATAAATAATTAAGCATTACCGTAAAGTTGTTTTTAACGACAAACGGGTGTCAATCGCGTAAACTTACGTTTGATGTTATCCTACCGTTCGGGTTTCCTTTTGAGTCTTCCTGCGGCCACGGGTGTAACGTCAAGCCCGAAACGTTAGGATAATATTAAATGTATGTTTACGCGATTAAGACCCGTTTGTCGTTAAAATATGATTGATGATCGTGAAAGATTAAATCAATATAAAAACTTGGTTTTGTTATGCATTCTATACGATATTAAACATAAAAGAGCCAATAAATTTGAAATTCCTAAAGATATAACAGGTACTCTATTTATTGTTGTTACAAATGTGATGTGGCTCATGACGGCATGGAGCAACTACATATTCCTTCATGGGCCTGGAAATAGATAATTATTTAAAATATATAATAGTAACAAAATATGAAGAATCATGCTAAACGTCCATTCGGTATTCAATATGTAACGCATAGCCATATGGCATAATGGCACACCACGCGGCAAGTTGCTGTTACACTTTATCGATATCGACAACGTATAATTATCGATACCGCCATCACACCCCTAGAACGGAAGTACAAATAATTGTGGCTCTTCCCCCATCGTCCCGTAAATGGCCGCTTTTTATGCGGACTGTACGCTGACTGTACTTTTTGTTCACTTGTCTCTTGTTTACGAGCTAGATTGTCTATAACCATAATGAAGGAGAAATGTTATTGGAATGTTCGGATAACGTGTAGGAATAGCCATTTGTACAATTTTTTTTTCATGTTGATATTTAAAGGTGAGGTAAGGTGATTTCATTATATTTTTTTAAGTTAAGTTTATGTATGATTTTGATTACTATTATTTTATGAAATATTTCATTATTGCTTAAGTGAATGTTTATTAGTTTTATTATAAAATGAAACATATTATTAAAGTACTAATCATGAAATGTAATACGATATATTTAATGGTACTATGTCGAAGGGGTTAAATTGTTCAACACGAATAATAATATAATTGTACTTAAGTTTAGTTTATTTGTTATTGAATGTAAGGGTTTTATAGTAAAACTACCCAACTATAGTCCAAAAGCTCCCAGCTATAGTCCAAAAGCTCCCAACTATGGTCCAAAACTACCTCACATATCGAAGATGACATATCCTTCGATTTAGTGTAATTATTATATAATTGACTCAGTTGCTACACAAAGTCTCCTCATTTACGACTAAAAAACTTAGATAAAACTAAAGTAAAAGATTTCCATTGATGCTTAATTACGAATATATTGCGAAAACACAAATCAAATTATTTATTAACTAAATCTTTTGATTTGTACTTTTAATTTTTCTCCAGTAGTCACACTACTTAATACTATATAAATTATAAATATTTAATTTAAGAAAAGACTTGTTTAATGCGACATTAAAAAAAAGAAAATGTTCTTTTTATACTTACGAATACACTAACTTACGATTACACTAACGAATCGTAAAAGATTTACACACGCTATACTTTTTGTTTTGATCTTATCGATAGTTATAATTATGGTGTTTCCAAATTAAAACCATCTAATATGGTAATTCAAGTTTCACAAAATTTACTTATAATTTATAAAATATATGTAGTTACGTAAGTAGGGCCATTTCTCAAACGCTTGTAATAGTTCTAATACAAGCGGAAATCTTTATTCAATTTACCGTGTTAAAAAGAGACTTGACTTTTATTACAAGTTACAGATCCAGCTTTGAGAACTGGTAAGATAAATATGGCAAAATTTTAGGGTAGATACATATATTACATGGCTAATGATAGGCTTTCTTCAGCAATGGGGCACCAGACGGGCTAACTGAAAAATGTCGTCTCAATTGATCCACGCTTCTGGGGACCGCAGAGCTGGCGCCTATTTTTCCCAAAGGATCAGCATTGCGATCCAAAGAGGAAACGCCGCCAACGTCTTGGGGTCCATGCCGCAGACAGACCTGCTCTCTTTTTAAGGTGCATGCAGACCAAAAGAGCATTCGTTGTTCACGTTTCGTGTAACGATCGAATTTCGTAGAGTAGGGGGATAGAACAGCGAATGCTCTTTTGGTCTGCATGCACCTTAATAAGGGTTTTTTAGGTAGGTAAGTATTCTTATTAAATATATTTTTAGCTATTCAATTTAGATTATTAGTTTTTATTTTAGATAAGATTTCTTTGTGTGTTTATTTCATAATTTAGAATAACTTTATACAATAAAGACAGTTATGATGAAAAAAAAAAACTAGATATTGTTGTTTCATAAGTTATGTTTTGTTTTTCCGTACAATAAAGTATTTTACTACCTGTATAAGAAACATTTTATCATTTAACTAACTCCCAAATGACCAACCTAATCGACCAACTATTGGAGTGTTTACCCAGCGAAAATCAAAAACTTAGTTTGAGCTACTTTTAAGAATAGGCATGATGACTGGCAAGTCAAATCAGCAACTTTTTTCGAACTGTCAAAACGATCACCACTATGGCATTTTATATGAAATACTCAAAAGTGACGTTACGCTTGAGTACTGCCAAATGACCTACTCTTTTAAGTTCTTTTCGATTTATTAAATAGAAGTTCTGTACAAAAATTACTGCAATCTCCATCTTAGTAATAATTTCTTCGTCGCCTCTATAAGGAACTTTCCAAGCGCCTTATATGACCAGAGGGCTGGCCAGTATTTCGCGCAAAGACTCAGCATAGCAGTCTAGCGCATAGTCTAGCGCGGCAATGCGGGCACTCTACCTCCCCAGCAGGACCTGAGGATTTTTTTTTATTTATAATTTATTTTACTGTGTTAATACTTTATTCTTGTTTTTGGAAATAAATACCCATTTATTTATGTATTTATTACCCATTTAGTTATAAAGGTTTAATTTCTTCGTGTATTATGTCGTGCACAATGTTAAATAATTTATTTTAACTACAGTCATCATTGTTTTATAAGATCCCATATACATGAAAGCAAATAAATAACTTGATAACTTGTACAGACGCCGCTACGTTTATTTGTTACTATACAAAACTCACTAGTATGCGCAAACGCGAAGGGTTAGCATCGCACTGTATGGTTATATAACATAGCGTAATCAGACGGTAACTAATTGTCTGCATATCAGCCGGCACGTATACAATATAGACTGCCAATCTGGCCCCAATTGCACCACGTTGACAAGTGTTACAATTGTAAATTTACTGTTTCTCCAATCTGGGGCATCTATAGGCTAAAATTACCTTAACATCGAAAGGACCGTGCGTTTGTTTGCCATCAACATAAAACGTAGTGCAGTTTTGAAAAATCAGCAGTAAACAATTACTTTTTTGCAAAGCAAAATTATAATTGTCACAAACACGATAATTGTAGCGAAATTCCGACATAAGCCGAACCTCATGTCAAGATTTCATGAAAATTGTACTAAACCTTGCTACAATTGTCACGGGCTTCGGAAAATAAAAAGTAGTTTATTAACGATCTAATAACGTTATTAGTAATAATTTTATGTTGGTGGCAAACAAGCACGTGGACTATGCGATAGTAAGCGGTAGCCGTAGCATACAGAGGCCTGTGACGTCAGTAACAGTGACATTTTACAATTGCCACACTTGTAATTATGGTGAAATAGGCCACTGTTCAATACAATATTACTGTCTGATTTTAGACAAGGTAAAAGTACAAGAGGTTGACGCTGCCTGCACCAATTCGACATGGGCAATCGGGCACTTTATATCAAGTTATAAAGGCTTAATTTGGAAAACGAATTTTTTTCGATATTTGGTTGAATAACTGAGCATTTCAACCGCCTAATTTTGGTGGCATAATTTTACAATGGTTACAATGTGCTGCTTTGTCATTTGAAGGAGGCACGGTACCTTATACAAATGATGAAGTAGAACCTTAAGACGTTTAGAAACTTCAAAAAAAATTATGCCACCAAAATTAGGCTGTTGAAACGCTCAAATTTTCACACATAAGTCAAGTGGCCATCTCGAATACTAGTGCAACGTCGAGCAGTGGTACTTCTTCCTTTTAGTTATAGAATAGAATAGAAAGAATAGAAATAAGTTTATTCGCAACATACACATACCTACATAAAATCACAATTACAGAAACGAAAAATAATTATACAGATAAAACGTGTATGCTACGAAATGGCCTCATCTCAGCATGTTGCTAGCGAGTGCCAGCGCTGGTCTTCCGATGAGGCCATAATAGTGTGTTAGGTATTTGGGTGTTTTCACAAACCGTTGTTGAAATCACCTTGTTATTTAAATCGGACAAGTTTGGGCTTGTTTTACTCAGGTTCACGAGTTCTTTCGATTCTAATAGGAGAAAAAAAATATCCCAATTTTTTTTTTCCATTACGATACCGTTTTTTCATAGATGTTCAAAGGCGGTAGCGTAATGGAAGGTATGAAAACTGTATGAGAATTATGGGACTTTTTTTTGTCCTAACAAAATCGAATGAGCGATTCTGAGTCGAACAAGCCTAAACTAAATTAAATAACAATGTGATTTCAATAACGGTTTGTGAAAACGCCTAATTACATAGCAAGACTGTATTGGGTAGATATAATGGAGAATTGGCTGCTTTATTATTTACCATACATCAATTAAGGCTGAGCCACACCAGATCCGTGTGCAGCACGTGCGCGTACGCATAACGTGCGCGTTTTCAAAATACAGTGTGTATCACCTCGTAGAGCCAAGAAAGAAACCCATTAATATTTAGATCATACTAAACAACTTTTACTATGGGGCCAAACCCGAATTCACGAAAAATTTTTTGACAGTTTCATACATTTTGATTGTGTGATCATGAACACGTTGTATGTGAGAGTAATTTTTTTTCGCGAATTCGAGTTTGGCCCAATAGTAAAAGTTGTTTAGTATGATCTAAATATTAATGGGTTTCTTTCTTGGCTTTACGAGGTGATACATACTGTATATTGGCAGTAATTGTCATGTACTGGTCTCTGCATATCGGAAACTGTCCAACTTACATAAGTTAGAAAACTATGATTAAATATTGTATAATTGGATAAAGGTAAGCAGGGTAATTAATTCGATTAAGAGAAATTAAAACTATTTCCAAAAAAGTATCATCATAGATGGAAAACATTTGTCAGAAATATCTGAGTACTCTATTGTCCAATATTATGTGTTCATTTACAAAATAATAAACAATTTCAATGTAAACAAACAATTTGATTTTGTTTTTATACAATTTAAATATTTATAAATCAACACTTTGTTTTTGTTTTTATACAATTTAAATATTTATATACACAGATAATCGAACATGGTGTTACGAAGGTTATTAAAAGAGAATATTTGTAGATTTAACTTGTTTCTTAGTTGTAAATTATGTATTATCAAATAAAAACGTTTGAGTTGGCTTTCAATGTAAATAGTTAAATACATTTATAACATTATTTATACATTCATAACGAGTATAAGAAAGCGAAATTCAACAAAAAATAAACGATACGTTCCTTTAACGATACTATTCCATTATCTTTGCATTTTCAGGTATCCATAGGAACTTAAGATTGATTTAGAGACCCGGGAAATGCTAATATATTCATGGCGAGATCCTATGAGGGTCTTTGATCGGCAGTTAACGCCTTCCGGCTGCAACGATGATGATGATTACGATTTTAATTTCAACATTAATGTACCTTATATTATATTATTAAATGAAATGAAAATAAAACGGTTCAATTAATATGTCATCCGCAGATCACGAACCCTGTAAAGTGTTCGAAACGTCGGAATGAAGTTAAAGTTAGTTAATATAGGCGAGTTTATCCGTTTTCATAGTTTTAATTCAGTTAAATTAAGTTTTTAAGCATGTTATTACTAAACATTGTCAAATCACGATTCAATTCCAAAACACATTAACCACAATAATTTCGCTTCTTTTATCAGAAAAGCAATTTCAAGATAAACATCTCTTCATAATGTCAAGCCGGCCAAGTCCTAGAAATATCCGTTAAAACATAACGCACACAACACACACACACATATTTCATGTGTGAGTGCAATAAAAACTCCCGCGCACATATGAGTGTCTGTCTCGTTCGCGCATGCGCTGGGCGGTGTTTGTCTCGCTCACACTTAGGAAGGTGTAATATAATTTATTGTTTGTTCGTTATCCGCCTTCCGTGCCTCGGATTTTTATAGATGTTGATGTAAGTTATATAGAGTTTGTGGAAATGAGGAATAGGAGTTGGTGGCCTCCGTAGAACAGCAGTGACTCTGGCTGCGATATAGGAGGTTCCGGGTTCGAATCCTTGGTAGGGCATCTTATTGTGTATTTACATATTACAAAAAAATTAGTTCATGGCTTTTTTTTATGGACTATTCAAGTATGTTTAGTAGACATTCTAGACTGCCTACGCACATGGTTCTGGGTTCGAATCCCGGTGACGGCATCATTTAATGTATTGTATTTCATCATCATCATCATCATCAGCCAATTGACGTCCACTGCTAGACATGTATTGTATTTATTTATCACAAATATTCGTTCCTTGGTCGTGGCTTGGTGTATATCGTCGCCAGGTACCCACATCACAAGCCTTAATTTAGCTTACCGTGGGACTTGACGGTATAGGTAAAATAAATCGATACATGGACTCGTAGATACTTAAATACATACACAGCCACGACCAAGGAACAAATATTCGTAATAAATAAATACACAAATAATTCCCTCGCCGGGATTCGAAACCGGAACCTCCAGCTTCGTAGGTAGTCACTAACAACTAGGTTACAGAGACAGATATTTCCTAAAATTATCAAAGCCACCCACAATGTAAAGTTACTCGTAGTACCTAGTACCTATCTATATTAGTCAGCGAGGAGCATTGATGACGCCATTTTTAATACGCTTGCATCACACATTCATACGCTGAATCAGAATTTGGTTGGGTAACTGTATATTAGCTTACATACTCGACTCTACAAAGTGTTAGTGCATTATTTTAATAATATAGAGCCATAGTTTTGTATAGCAATCCACCTTCGAGAAGTGTTAAGTTTACAAAGGACCATGGGCAAATTTGTATGGAGAGTGGACCAAAAACCAACAGAACTGAAAGTGGTGTCATTAAATAGGTATTTACATTTATTTCATTTCACTCTATGGGTACCATGTTCAATTCCATTGCAAAACGGATATATTTGTATTTTCATCAGAGTAAATACTATGATGATTGGTGTGTGGACGACGGTGATTTACTTAGAGAGTACCCGCAGAACGCCTTACTCATATAAAAGTATCCAATGGAATTCAACTTTGCACCTATAGAATGAAATAAAGTACGTAACGTACGTATCTTTTTAATGACGATAATGATGATGATAATGGTCCATTTTGACGCATAGCTCTTTATTATATAGATATACCGAATACTCTTGTACCTACATAATTATAAACTTTCTTGTCTTAAACTTGTATACACGATGGATAGTTGGCGCTAGCGTCACGAACAACATCGACTCCGTATAAATATGTCATAGAGATTTTACTTGTAGTAGCAAAATCTTGCAGAACCTGGAGGGCCCAACGACCTCAAACACAAACAATACCACTGCTTCAAAAAGCTTTATTGAACATGGAAACACCACTGAAACATGTTTTCGTAGATAAGTTTCAAATATTATATCAAAACATGCAAAGCGTAAGAAGCAAGCTACATCTCGTTGAAGAATTAACGGAAGAATTAAAGCTCCAAGTACTTTGTATAACTGAAACGTGGATAACCGAGAGCAAAATCGATTTATTGAAGCTGGACGCGTATAACTTGGCATCGTACTACTGCAGGCAACTCAGCGAAGGGGGCGGTGTCTGTATATTTTTGCAAAATGACATTGAGTATCAAGAAAGACATGATTTAGGAACAATGGCTGTTGAATGTATTTTTGAAATTTGTGCTGTCGAGCTCATAAAACTTAACACCATAGTTATTGTAATATACTGGCCTCAAAGAAATAGAGAATTCCAAATTTTCTATAACAGCGTGGAAAAGCTCTTAGGCAAACTTTTGGTAGCGGATAAATGTAAGAATATTATAATAGGCGGCGACTTTAATATTAATGCACTAGATAAGACAAAGCTTACTCAAACTATTTTAAATTTATTCAAATCGTATAATTTTCAGCAATTCATAAAAGAGCCTACACGTATCACTCAATCATGTGCAAGTTGCTTAGATCTGGTGTTTACTAACTTTCATGATAGAGAAATGACAACTTCTGTAAAAGAGTACGGATTCTCCGATCATAGAGGCATCCTAATTAGTTTACCCTTGCCCGATACGAGAACTAAAATATGGTCTTGTGAAAAGAGAATATATAATGATAATAATATATTAAAATTTAAAATGGAATTACAAAAGATTAACTGGAACTCTATTATTTCTTCAGCACAAAAAGTAAACGAAAATTACAATAACTTTTTGGTTAAAATAATAGATACATTAAATAAGACGATACCTAAAATTAAAATAAGACATACAATTAAAAAAAGTTGGTTAACAGTCGGTTTAAAAATATCATGCAAACACAAGCGGCTCTTAAAAATATTAACAAGTAAAACAAAAAACGAAGTTCTCACAGAGCATTATAAAAAATACGAAAAAACTTTAAAAATTGCTATTAAAAACTCCAAAAAGTTACAAAATATCAAAAGAATAAATAAATCTAAAAATACAATGCGGTGTGTGTGGCAAATTATAAAAGAAAATTCAAATAAAGTTACAAAAAAAAGTCAAAAAAATATATCTTTGAAAATCTCAAATAAACTAACAGATGAGCCATTTAGGGTAACAAACTCACTGAATTATTATTTTGTATCTTTAGGCAGTCAAGTAAAACGTAATGTTAAAAACGGAAATACTATATTACATAGAACGTCAAACGTTGATTCGCCAATTAATTCTTTCTACCTAAGTCCTGTTAGTTATATCGAAGTTCACAAAGCTATGCGTAAGCTAAAAAACAAAAAAAGCTCCGGCTACGACGAACTACCACCAGCCCTTATAAGACAATGCTCGGATGAACTCACAGTGCCCGTAACATTAATTGTGAACCAATCATTTAGTGAAGGTGTAATGCCAGACCTTCTTAAGTTATCGGTAATTAAGCCCATTTTCAAGAAAGGCGACCCTAGCAACCCAGCAAATTACCGCCCAATAGCATTACTTCCCACTTTCGCAAAAATAGTAGAGACAATAATGGCAAACCGTCTGTACACATTCTGTGAGAAATATAATATATTATGTGAAAATCAAAACGGATTCCGTAAGAACAAGTCAACGGTACTTGCTCTCTTTAAATATGTACAGGAAATCCATAATATAATAAATGAAAAAAAGTATGCGGTCGGGGTGCTACTCGATATGAGTAAAGCCTACGACAAAGTATCTTATAATATTTTACTGGACAAACTGTATAGCACAGGCGTGAGAGGGATGGCTCATAGATGGTTCCAATCATATTTATCAAACAGACAACAGTTAGTCCAAATTGAATATTATAACTCTCACACAAGAGTATTGGAAAACCTACAGTCGGAAACGAAAGCCCTGTCAGGTTCAATCCCACAAGGTAGTAATCTTGGATGCCTATTATTTTTAATTTATATCAATGAACTGCCAAAAATATTTGATAATACTTGTGTCCTCTTTGCAGACGATATTTCCATAGTTTTTCCTTACATGAATATAAACAATAACCTGAATTCTCTTTTGCACAATACCCTAACCAAAGTTGTCGATTGGTTAAATATCCATAACCTAGAACTTAACCTAGATAAAACAAAACTAATGCAATATAAACCGTACCAAAGAAGTAACTTAAATATTAACTTTACATACCTCAACCAAACACTAGAATGTGTCGATTCAACCAACCTTCTGGGAATTGAGATAGACACAAACTTAAATTGGAAGTCTCATACCCAAAAACTTGCTTCAAAACTATCCAGTTTTACTTATGCCTTGATGGAAATAAAAAAACACACCGACTTAAAAACTGCACTATGTGCCTATCATGCATTTGCCCATTCTTGGCTACGGTATGGCATCATTATATGGGGCAATAGTACTAACGTGCCTGATCTTTTTGTGCTACAAAAGAAATGCATAAGGATTTTAGTTAACATAAAACAGACGGAAAGTTGCAGACCACATTTCCTCAAACTTAACATTTTAACCTTGACATCTTTGTACATACTAGAGCTTTGTAAATTCTTGAGAAAGTATAAACACTTTTTTCCAGCACCAAGTAACTCAACAACGTCCTACCTCCGCCCTAGAAACAATATCCCGACGCCAGCATCTAAACTAAAAATGCACAGTTCTAGCCCTTATGTAATGTGCATAAAAGCCTATAATAAACTACCAAAAACTATTAGAGATGAAGAGAAAGATACTAGTTTTAATGTCAAAATAACTAAGTACCTAATAGAAAATAGTTTTTACTCTCTTCAAGAGTTTTTTGAATGTTAATATAACCAAAGACTAAGACATGTGATGTTATTTAATTTGTGTATGTTTGGTAAAAAAAGTTGAATCAAAAGTTTTAAATTGTATTTCTTATCCATTTAAACTTAAAGGATTTGGAATGTAAAAATATAGTTATACACGAGTAGGTTGTAAGATTTAGTATTAATTAGTCTTAAGGAAATATTGTAGTGCCCCTCAGGGTTTCATAGCTGGACACATATAATGTATTACCTAATCTTGTATTACCTATGAAAACAATAAACATTACTGATTACTGATTACTGATTACACAAGTGCATATAATATAGTATTTTATGCAACAGTTGTTTAAGAGAGGTCAAAAAAGGCGAGTGGCGTAAGTAACAATTTGAGGCGAAGCCGAAAATTGTTAATAAAGACGCCACGAGTATTTTTTGACTCGGTTAAACAACGTTGCATACATTACTTTTTCTACGACTAAGGATTATCACAAAATAAAACACAGTTTGTTATATGAAAATATTACTTTAATTTTTTACCTATATTTTGAGCAAAACATTTCCCGTCAGCATAACGCACAAAAAAGTTCAAAGTGTTGCAGTTATCTGGGCGAAGAATCATGTACTTTTTGCAGATATGGTAATATTTCCCTGTTATTGTAAAAGTGCGATCAATTCGGTTCTTGGTGTTCATTATATGAACCACTAGCGTTTCCTGGGCATCAATAATATTGTAATTTTTTAAATCGTGTAACTCTTGCCGGCGACAAGCCCCCATTATTCCAAAAATTACAGCCACCTGTAACAAGAAATAGGAATCTAGGTGTTAAAAATCCTTACAATGTAATTAAATACAATATTTGCATACACAGAATACCTAAATAACATAATTAACCGAATATACTAGTGCATTAATAAAACAACAAGTATGTAACTATAGATTTACCTTGTTGAATAGATGATTCCGATCAGGTGCTTGCTCAATGAATGTTTTTATTTCATCTGGTAAAAAAGTCTTCGCTTTTTTCGCCTTAAAACCTTCTGACTTTCTTTTCAATAAAGCCAGCAACTTGGCGTATTTAGATATGTCTGTCTGGTGGTATATGTTGAGAGTTGCCTTGAGTTTTGAATATTTAACCCAAAGTGAAGACGGTTTGAATAATTTTATGAGGCTTTTAAAATATGCCAATAGGACATTCTCTGAGAATGACGAAGTCTGGTGTTCGATTCGCCACGCCATGAATTTCTTGTACGACTGATCGTAAAGATGCCGCGATTTTGTAGGCAACAAATTCTCAGTAACTGATTGTGCCGCCGTCGATATTTCTTCCGGTGTCAGAACCAAGTCCTCATCATAATCCATCTTATCTTATTATTATTAAATTTATTTTCTTCACTTCACAGTCCAAAAAAAGATGAAAAAATAATTTTTCATCTTTTTTTAACAAATTTAAAGACTGCCGCACAAACTGAAAATAACAGTGAAAAAACAAATGACGGAATGTAATAGACACGGTAACGTTTTTTTTTTAAACTGTCAGTTACTGCCTGCCGGTGACGATTCTAAAACACTTGCGTTTTTTTCCTTACGTTGGTAGCAATTATTTTAGATACGTTATTATTTCAGACAATATGAATCCAGTTGTTTGTTAAGTTGTCAGGTTTGCGATTTGTTGTAAATTGAGTAGGTATCTCTGCTAGCAGTTGCATTTTAGCGACTTTATAAGCCTAGGGTGTTTTTGAAGAATAGAGTATATAGACTTTTCTGAAATTGTGTAAGTCCAGCTTTTATATTTGTTGGCGGGACTATATAAATGACAGATAAAAGTGCCGGAGTAGAAAAAATATATTAAGTCCAAGTTGCTCACCTTTCTGCTGCCTCCATTATACTCGTAGTATATTAAAATATTTCTCCTAAATTATAAATATTAGATGTCATATACCAAGGAAAAACGACCAAGATCACCTAATGTCCGAGGTGGAGATCGAACCCACGTACTCAGCTTTCGCGGCTGATGCCTGTACCCCTCGGCCACTCGGTCTTAACAACCACCGGTCAAATTTCTCGGGTATATGCAATCCCTTACAAGGCTAGGAGCCTTTGACCATTCTCTAAGGGCAAGCAATACATGCCTGCACCTCTTATTAGAATAATTTACAGTTTTCTAGAATAGCTAGAGAGAGCTGGTGCTGCCATCTATTGAACGTATTGCGAAAACACAAATCAAATTATTTATTAACTAAATATTTTGATTTGTACTTTTTATTTTTCCCCAGTAGTCACACAACTTAATTTAATACTATATAAATTATAAATACACTTCAACTAGTCTTAGTCGACTGTTATGATATCCACTGGAAGAGTTGGGGTGGTGACACAGGTATTCTTGCTGTCACCATACGGCTAATAGTGTGTGTATCAATAGTAAGGGTCACGGTCCATACAAAGTTGAGAAAAATTGTGCGCTGCGAGTTACAGTTTTGTAATTTTAACCAGAGCTAGAGGGTGTCAAAATAGTTGTTTTTAGATGTGGAGGGAAAACCAATTCCCCCCCTGAGCGCGGGGGGAGGGGGGGTGAATGTGCATGCGGAAGGGTTACGTTTAATATTTTTTTACTAATTAATAAGGCCTACTATGCATTGTTTGGTATCATTTTCGTGTAAAAGGGACCTGGAAAATCCATTTTTAATCATAAACATGAGCAATTTCATATAAAAATGTAGATTTTTTGGAGTAAAAGTAAAAAAGTTACCGTTTTTATTTTAATTTAAGCGTCATATGAGTATTAAAAAACAAACTTATCCAATTTAAAAAAATTGTGTAAATTAGCAAATTTATTGTAATTTTTAAAAATATACACATTTTGTAGTCTTTCATACAAAAAATCACTGAAAAAAAAATTACCTGACGCGTACCTGGAGTTCCTCCGAAAAACCTCCGCGTAATCTCAAAAAAGAGACTTGTGCCGGCAACTGCTCATAGATTATACATATTTTTGTACTTGCATATTATTGTTCATATTACAATTGTAAATATTTATTGATATGAAAGTAAATTGAATATTTTCTGATCTTCTTTTTTTAAATAACCTAAGATTATTAAGAATTTTATTTGATCAGATTCTATTTTTAGATTTTATCGATTATTGTATACCGCGTGTATATTATATATCTGGTCTATCTGATCACATGTATGATATAGTATCTGATCATATGAATCGGAATGGGTAATCATTTTTACAAGTGTCATTAGGTAATAATCTCATTACCAAAGACGATAAAGATAATTTTCACTAACCGGGACTAAACAACTAACCCAGTTCACCCACGTTAAAAGTTTATATCATATGGAATTTGACAATCAATTTGTTAAACTTTTACTTCATAAATCATCATTATTACCATATCAGCCGAAAGACGTCCACTGCTGAACATAGGCCTACCCCAAAGATTGCCACAATGACCGGTCCTGCGCCACTCGCATCCAGCGGACTCCTGACGACCTTCACTGTCCACCTTGTGGGGAGCCTACCCAGGCTGTGCCTTCCACCTGCGAGGCCGACGCATTGGCCATCGGTTCTACGTGTAATGTGCCCCGCCCACTGCCACTTTAGTGATTCGGAGAGCTTTGGAGCTATACTTTGGTTCTGCTGCGGATCGTCTTATTTCTAATACGACCTCGCAGAGAGACTCCCACCATAGCCCTCTCCATTGTTTAGGCTTTTTTATGAGGCCCATTTTAAGCGACAACGTTTCAGTACTGCATGTCATCACTCTTTTAAATCTTTGATCAGTGTGTGTTGCCACACTGATCAAATACTTTATCTTCAAGAACTGCGGAATATTGGACGAAAAGATGTGTCGTAGCTTCCCAAACGCTGCCCAACCTAGTCGAATTCGATGACTGACCTCTTACTCAAAGTTGGACCTACCTAACTGGGTAGCTTCTCCTAGGTATATTATAGTCGTCTACACCTTCGAGTTTAGTCTCCGATTGTAACGGGAGTTTTCGTCTTATCCATGTTCATCCTAAGACGAACTCGCTCGAAGGCGCTACTGAGGTCAGCGAGCATCGTACTGAAATCTTCCAAGGTCTCAGCCAAGACCACCGTATCATCAGCGAATCGAAGGTGAGTTAGGTACTCGCTGTTTATGTTGATACTCACCTTTTCCAGTCCAGTCTTAAAGACATCTTCCAGTGCAGCGGTAAACAGATTAGAGGAGATTACACCTCCTCGCCTGACTCCCCGCTGCAGTATAATATGCTTCAAGCTCTGGTCTTGGAGTCGGATTGACATAGTGGCGCTTTCGTACAAACACCTCAACATTTCGAAATAGCGGTAGTCTACTTGGTATCGTTAAAGAGACTGCAGTACGCCCAGTTTCAATCAAATCGAAGGCCTTGGGGGTTACCATGACGTACTAATGCGATTCAGTTTAGGTTCTCGGAAAGGGGCAGTGATACACGACTCGTATAGACTTGTCCCTTTCTCTCGACTTAAACCGCATTAGTACGTCATGGAAACTCCCCTTATCGTAGTCCACAAACGCTAAACAGAGGGGCAGGTTATACTTATTCCTCGGTCTTCTGTATAACATTTACGAAACGCCATTTCGGAAACCGGCTTGTTCGGGAGGCTGGAAGTCATCAAGCCTGCGTGCAAGACGATTCGTAATGACTCTTGAAAACATCTTATAAATATGGCTCGGAAGTGAGATGGATCGGTAGTTCTTCAATAAGGCGTTGTCACCTTTTTTCAAGAACAGTACCACCACTCTTCTGTTCCATGCCTAAGGCGTTCTCCCTTCCGGAGTTGAACAACTTCTGAAGGGCCATAAGGATTGGGGTACCACCTGGCTTCAGATGCTCAGCTATAATTCCGTCTTCCCCAGACGCCCTGTTATTTTTGAGCTGTTCAAGAGCCATTCTAATATCACATAGGCTGATGTCTCGGATATCCTCTGTATAGTGCCGGGTCAGTCACTTACTTCAAAAGAAATATATCAATTATCAAATTCCGTGTGAAATAAACGTTTAACCCGGGGTGCTTGGTTAACCCAGGTTGATGCAATTTGCCCTAACAGACATTATGGAGTATTTTGTTTACGCTAAATCGCTAAATTCACGCATTAGAAACGTACTGTCAACAATAAGTCAAAGCAACGTCCCTTTTTTATTCAAGGTACGCGACAGGTGCAATTTTTTTACAACTTATTTTTGCATGGAAAGTTCCAAAAAGTATATATTTTTAAAAACTACGTAAAATTTGCTATCTTGTAGTATTTTTTTTATTTTCATATATTTATTTGGTAATACTTATATAACGCAACAATCAAAATAAAAACGGTGATTATTTTACCTTTATACCAATAATAATTTTTTTATGTATGAAAATCCTCAGGTTTATTATCAAAAATAAATTCCCCGTGTCTGTTTTATATGAAAATGATACCAAACAATGAATAGTAGGCCTAAATATTAGACGAAAAAATCTTAAACATAACCCTTCCGTTTGCACATTCACCCCCCTCTCCCCTCGTTCAGGGGGGGAATTAGTTTTCCCTCCACATCTAAAAATATTTATTTTTACACCCTCTAGCTCTGGTAAAAATTACAAAACTGTAACTCACAGCGCACAATTTTTTCCATTTGGACCTCTACTACAATGGCTACTGCCACGACAAAATTCTGATGAAATTTTCCAGTAAATTTAGGCAATTTTGAGAATGTTCTGCAACTTGTATATTGCTATGTTAAAACGAATAGATAGTGAAAATAATTATCTCTTCTTTGTCGTTGACACTCTTGCCAGAGTGGTCATGGTCATCACTTCAGCTGTTGGTGGCAAACTTTACAACACGTCGCCACTCCTCTCTGACGGCCGCCCTCCTCGTGCATTCATGCAGTGATGACCAGCCATTTACAGCCGCTTTTATCTGGTCGGTCCACCTCATAGGAAAATAATTATATGGAACGTATTATTTAGCATTGTATGATCAAATGTTACGCTACCATAGATAGTGAGTACCTTTCGTCAGTCAAATCCAAAAAAGAAAAATCTAAAAAGTAGCATTATTCCATAATTCAAAAACCCTCATTCAGGCAAGACTGAAATATCACATCACACATCAGACTATCTCAGTTCACTACTGGATGTACGCCTGTCCTATTAACTATGCGTATAGACGCATTAGGAGGAAAATGCCCATGATTGCCACTCTGGGCAAGCGGATTGGCGATCGCAGTAATGTGTCCAATTTGATGACGCTGCTGCCAATCATCAATATGTCAAAGAATGGTCAGTGACACTTAAATCCCTTAGTCGATTTTACGACACCCACAGGATGAGTTGGGGTGGTGTCAAATGTATTCTTACTGCCGTCACCACACGGCTGATCATAGATGTCATATACTAAAAACAAAATACCGAGTTCAACGACGCCGGAGGATTCGAACCCACGACCTCTTTCCCGACTATGATGTGTCCACTATGATGACGCTGCTGCCCATCATGGCATATGTCAAAGAATGGTCAGTGACACTTCAATCCCTTAGTCGGCTCTTACGATATCCGCGAGTAGAGTAGGCATGATGACTGGCAAGTCAAATCAGCTTATTCGAACTGTCAAAACGATCACCACTATGGAAATTTATATATGAAAAATACACAACAGTGACGTCACGTTTGAGTACTGCCAAATGACCTACTCTTTTAAGTTCTTTTAAATTTATTAAATAGAAGCTCTGTATCTACAAAAATTACTGCAACCTACATCTTAGTAATCGGTGTTTCTATGCGATTTTTTACGCGTTTTTATTGTTCATTACCATCACTACTTTATTTTCCGCTTTATAAAAGCAAACGAGACTATTATGCCAGAATGACGATAAGACAAAAATGCGTCTGCTATAGGATATCCGAAAATGACTCCAGTATTTATACACAGTTCGTCAATAATTTGGGAATGGTAATGACTTGATTTGTGCGACGGAATAATCGCATAGAGCTACCCTAATTTCTTCGTGTATTATGTCGTGCATAATGTTAAATAATTATTTTAACTACAGTCATCATCCCTGTTGGGGTAGTGACAAATGTATTCTTACTGCCACTGCGACCATATTATTATAATATATAACATGAACGTCTAAAGCCAGCTCAAAAATGCCCCCAAAACCAATTGTTCAATTGTGCCAAGATGGGCAGGACATAGCGCTTTTCTTAACATCGGGCATATTTCGGCGCAACATCTTTGACAAATGTTTATAGAATATAGCCAATCAAAACTTTGATGGACCAATCTCAACTATTTTTAAATGGCGGTTTAAGTTTTTATAGGTTGAATATCAAATTCATTACCGTGATGCATTGAAGAGGTGACACTTGTCAACAAAATTCGGGACCGTTTTTGAAAGGCAATTCAGTATGGCGTATGGCTTCCATGTTTTATTTTTTCGTAGTACTGCCATCATCACATAGCCAACTGAAATATGATGGGATATAAAGCTTACATGGGGCCATAAAGCACCGTACACACAAGTTGTTGACCCGGGCACGTGCCTCGTATTTATTTATCAATTACCGCGAGATTTGAACTTCGCGCTCTGTCGGCCAGCTGTGGCCAGTCGGAACGGCTCCGCTACGTACACCCGCTGGAGGATATGCTTCTCTACTCTGTATACAAGGTGCCCACGAGGAATGAATAATTAATATTAATTTTGTTGTGTAGTTACCAGTATTAAAACATAAGCTGTAATGCATGCCTCCCTATACAATTAAGTACTTTGTAATTGCTGTGCCCTTACAGGGTTCATGTGAACTGTAATACTATTTAAGATCCTTATACTTACATGAAAGCAATAAACGATATGATTATGATTATGATAAGAGAAAAATTCTAACAGCATATTCCCGAGACTAAAAGAAGCAAAAAATGTTAAATGAATTTTGGTCAATCCGCAAAAAAAAGGTTTTTTTAGTTTTTTTATGTTTTGAATTCCTTAATGTGTTATCTGGGCGTTTCAACCGCCTAATTTTGGTGGCAACATATAAGCCGAAGTTTCTATTCGTTACAACGTGCTACTTTGTCATTTGAAGGAGGCACGGTAGGTACCTTATACAAATGACGAAGTCAAATCAAATCAAATCAAATCAAATTTATTTATTGTACACACAAATTAAGGACACACAGGAAATCGGTTCGTACTTTACATGAATATAGTTATTTATTATACAAGGGGGCAAAGTTGTTGTTTAACTGTCGCGCCAATATTGAGACCTGAGCTAGCGAAAGATTCCAAAATTGAGCCACGAGCGTAGCGAGTGGTTCAAAAACTGGAATCTTGAGCATTGCGAAGGTCTCAAGGCACGAGAGTTGAACAAACCTTGCCGCCAAGTGTAATACAACCCTTTTCCCCTCACTATCGCGAGGAAATATGATTACAAATCTCATCCACATGTAAATTAACTTAAAGAAACTATTTAAAACTCAATGTCGAAACGTATCGTAGAATAGAGTTACTTATGGAACATCAATATTGCCAATGGCTTACAAAGTCACATGAGAAACGACCAATTTAACATGTGAGCTCCGATTGCGCATGTTTACCACGGTCATACGGATCCACTTATACTAGGCAGTTGGGGGGCTATAGGAATTAGAGAAATGTCAAATTACTTTATTCACAAGTGTGTAAAAAGCGTTTTTACCCGCTCGTATTAAAGGATAAACGAGCGCTTTACGAGCTAGTGAGGGGAAAAAATATATGTACATTAAGCATTATCCATTTGGGTTGCTCTGGCTCCTACACTAGGCTCAGCCTGTCTCGTAGGTAACCTAATCAAACAGAGTTTACACGTCACGGTTAATGCGAAATTGCCGATAAGTAAATGATACAATAATAAATGAAATTAGGTAGAAACAAAGAACTTATTATAGAGTTAAATAAAAATCAAATAAAAGTTGGTCATAACAGTCATAAGTCGAGTTTAAAAGTAGGTATGCAACTCGTACGGGTGTGTGCGTGTGTGTGTGTGTGTGTGTGTGCGCGTGTAAGTGTGTGTGAGTGTGTGTGAGTGTGAGTGTGTTCACTTTGCTACTCTCAAAAGGTCCTCCAATTCCTCGTACGCGAGGGAGCTAAGCCACTGTGATGTTTCTTTCTGCGCCTCTCTAACTGATAGTTTTTGATTAAGAGTTTTGAGTTTACTTTATTATAGACAAATGGATGTAGGAAATTGGGTAGACGTTGTGCAAATACTGACATGGTCGGAGGTACTGGTACTTTGAATGTGCGTTTTTGTAACATGGCTTTATATTTCGGAGACCTAATTACTGTTCCATGCACGCTGGATACTACTCGCAGTACGAACAGCCCACGAACTGTGAGGACTTTCATATCACTGTATACAAGATTGGTTGGGTCTCTAATAGGTTTTCTAAGGATAACTTTTAGCACCGCTCGCTGTGCTCTTTCCAGCAAAATCATGTAAGATTTATAAGCCCCTCCCCGTGCTGTTATACAGTATGAAAGAACGGATTGGCAAATACTAATATATACGGTTCTTAGAAGTGACCTGCTGGCCGAATTGCGGAGGTTTTTAAAAACGTATATAAGCTTCCTTAAACGTTTAGCTATCGTTATTAAGTGGTCCTTAAAATCTAGATTTTCATCCACTACCACGCCTAGGTACTTAATGGTGGCTGCTCTGTGGATTGACGGGCAGGGACAAGCAGGCGTTGGTGATCCATTTTGCTTACATGTGTGGACTTTTATTTTAGGTAAACTAGTAGGAGCCGAGGCCTTCGTTTTATGGAAACAAAGGAGTTTGGATTTCGAAACGTTTAGTGTGAGGAGGTTATTCCTTAGCCAATCCGTTATGACACCCAAACCACTCTCCGCGGACTTAGCGACATTGACCCAGTCATTTTCATGAAAAAGTATTACCGTATCATCTGCATAGCAAATAACTTCAGCGTTAGATACCTTATCAGTGATGTCGTTAATATAAATATTAAATAATATTGGCGCTAATACACTGCCCTGTGGCACTCCGAAAACGACATCAATGGGGTCACTTACGTTTTGGTCCATCTTCACACGCTGCAAGCGACCTGACAGGTAGCTACTGAACCAGGCCAAAGCCACCCCTCTCACACCCACTAGTTCCAGCTTTTTGAGCAAAATGGGTATGGAAACGGTATCAAAAGCTTTGGTGAGGTCCAGGAAAACGCCGACGCAGGCCTCATTGTTGTCCAAGTATCCAGATACTAACCTCGTCAAAAGCACAACAGCGTCCTCGGTGGACCTCTTTTCACGAAACCCATACTGCCGATCCGAGATTAAGGAGAACTTTTCCAGAAAAACTACTAAGCGTTTGCAAACTAGTTTTTCCAGAATTTTTGAGAGTGCTCCAAGCAATGATATGGGCCTGTAGTTACTGGGATCTAGCTTGTCACCTGATTTATGTATAGGGATAACTGCTGCCTCTTTCCATTCTTCTGGAAAAATTCCCTCCGATAGACTAAGGTTATATATGTGAGTGAGAGGAGAGATAATATGGCACTTGACTATCTTCAGCAGGCGATTAGAAACTCCATCAAGGCCCGGAGAGCTGTCAACTTTCAGACTGTTTATCATAGATTCAACTTCGGGTTCATTCGTTGCATTTAAGAAAAGAGAGGACGAAGGCGAAACTGTTGACGTCATTGCTTGTGCTAGGTCGTCTTGAGACTTGTTTATGGTCTGCAGTATATCGTTTGCTAATTTTTGGCCAATGCCTGCAAAGTAATTATTACAGCGGTCTAGGGATTCAGGTACGGTTCTCATTATTTGTGTTAGTTCGGCTGGTCCACGTACGGATTTATTCGTGTATGTTATACTTTTGATAGAATTCCAGAGTCGTTTTGGATTGTTTTTATTTTCCTCAAGCATTGCTGACTCGTAGTTGTTCTTAAGCTTCCGTAAGAGGTTACTATAAAAAGTTTTGTAGCGGGTGTAAATTCCTTTCAAGGTTTGGTCGTTAGGATTCTTGCGGCATTTGAGGTGTAAATGATCTTTGTGCCTTGAACACCTAATGAGTCCAGGCGTCATCCACGGTTTTATCGTGAACCTAGACCGACTAACAGGAACCTGACTTGTGTGTCTGGAGATTGTATCGAGGAACAATCGATTAAAGGCTCCGACAGCCTCGGACAGTGAGACTGAGGATGCGACACAACTCCAGTCAGCCTTGGCAAGGTCCTTCTCTACTGAGTCTATATCAATTTTTTTAGCCAATCTCCTATTCTGGTATTGCTTCGACAACTTAGTATTAATACCCGTCACAATGATGTCATGGTCTGTGATGTCAGATTTACAAACTACCGATGTTGCTTGTAGCCTTGAGGTAACGTGAACATGGTCAATGCATGAGGCACCGCGAGTGGGCTTGGTCACTGTCTGCTTCAGGTTCAGTTCAGCAAGCAGGCAGAGGTAGTATAACATAAAGACGTTAAGAAACTTCGGCAAAAATGATGCCACCAAAATTAGGCGGTTGAAACGCTCAGATATTCACCCTAATACACAAAAAAAGGATTTTATTAATCAAACTATCGCAATAAATGCACTTTAAAGTTTTTTTTTACATTTGCTAGGTAATTAATGATATTTTTGTTCATTTGATGTCTATCAATTAAGTGTGACAAGATTAAGACAACATGGTGACAAAATCGTTTCCTAAAATGCGTTTATCATAGCATAACGATCTAACGGTTTTAAGAAAAAATCTAATTTTCTCTTGAAATAGACTGAATCCAGAGAACTTCATATGACATATTTAACTTCAAATTTGGTCATAAATCCGCTGTTGAATTTTTTTCCTTTCCTCATGGGCACCTATAGGTGTATATCCCCTTGTATGTGATCTGTAAAAAATGTACCATTGAATGAAAATAAAATTGAAATTTCCAATTACATTGACAGATGTCCTTTCGGGTCGTCTTCACAGTTGATGGGTTATAGGATCCTGGGTAGATAGCGCCCACAGGTTCTTTAAAGAGGCGAGACAAAAAGTGTACGACCGGACGCGTGACCAGAAAGCTTGATTATATCTAGCACAGTGGATCAGCATTGCCATTCAACGTGCCTATGGTAGTCCACTGCTGGACGCAGGCCTCTCCTATTAACGATGCGTATAGACGCATTAGGAGGTAAATGCCCATAATCGCCACTCTGGGCAAGTGGATTGGCGATCGCAGTAATGTGTCCACTATGATGACGCTGCTGCCCACCATCAATCTTTTATCAAATAATGGTCAGTGAAACTCCATTCCTTAGTCGCCTCTTACGACACCCGCGGGAGGAGTTGGGGTGGTGACAAATGTATTCTTACTGTCGTCACCACACGGCATAGTCATTTAAACCGTACCTATTTAATAATAATAAACTTGTATCTATAACCACAACTCCGTTTAACAGTACTCGCCTCGGCGCGCGCAAGTAAGCCACACTTAGCGCATTTTTTTATTCTTTCCACAATTACCATGTATGTGTGTACATATATACCTGTTTGTGTGTGAGTGTGTGTGTTACCTGGTTAACTGTTTAAAGAAATTACTTTAAAGTTTAAGTCTTAAGTAGGGTTTGGTTCTACCGTTAGAATTAATCGTGTTCTAGATTATTTACAAGTCAGCCTCCGTAGCCTAGTTGATAGTGACCCTGCCTGCAAAGCTGGAGGTTCCAGGTTCGAAACCTTCCTTGGTCGTGGCTGTCTATGTATATAAAAATATGGAGATTCATATTTGTATAAAGGTTTTGTCAATGGTTAAGTATCCGAATTTCGGGATATCGCAAAAGTATTTATGCAATTTTTTATGAATAAAAAATCAATATATCTATTATACCTAGGTAGTTAGGATTAGGAAACGTAATCCCGTCAACTTTAGGCTCTGTACTGTACCATGGATCAGTTTTTTCTCCATGCAAAAGAACGATTCTAATCTCGTTATTTTTCGTTCTTTGGTTTATAAATTCTTTGTTAATAGAGTAATTCAAAAAACGATGATATTTACATAAAATATTGAATTGCATTATAGACATCAAAATAAACAAAAAATATTATGAGACCTAATGTCAATTCCACCAAAAAAAAAATTTTTTTTCCTTTTTTTTAGGCCGATTTGAATACTTTTTAACATTTCCAGTACTTTTTATCATTACAACAATTTGTTTAAATTATTTATTTCAATTGTTTTTTTTAGGTAGAGGTTATTTCGTCAAGTCTATTCGTATTTTTTGATTGTCAGGCAAAAGGTGTGGTAATATTAGAACACATTGTGGTAGCATTGTAATCCAAAAGAAGTTAAATGACGAGTTACGTCGAAAAACTTATTTCGAAAAAAGGTTTATTATCTCTGAAACCAAGCCGAATCCAGGAAATTTTACACAACATTAAAGAAAATATGGTCTCATGTGGTCTGATCTAAATATGGTCAGGAATCCAGCATTAAAATCTTTCGGAATGCTGACGTAACACCGTGTATAGGTAACAAGTGTAATTTATTGACATATTTCGACGTTTTTAAAAAAAACCGGTTGGGATCAAATCATCTGCTTATATCGGTCCACTGCTGGAACAAGACCTCTTTTATTAAAGTGGGTTTACACCCAACTCTACGAAAACAACGAATTTCGATGAATTACGTTTTGTGTAACGAACGAATTTCGTAGAGTGGGGATAGGGTTACCATTCGCTCGTTTGGTGTAAACCCTTTACCTATGCGTCACATTCACGGTTATTCACTACAACTACGTATGTGGGATGCTGACTAGCAGCAAAACGAGCATTCCATGAAAATGTGTCGTAAGCGACATTGTCTTTTCAATACTTTTGAATAATTAAATTAGTAAGCTGAGTTACGGTATGATAATAACATATCTAGGCTTTTAGATTGACAGTGTCTCCTAGCAGCTAGCGTATTTTATTATGGTAGCTACATAACATAGCGAGTCATAAGCGGCAAAAAGTAGATGTTTTCATGGATTGCTCCAAAAGTAGTCGCACATTTGTTGCAAAAATAGGCTTCGTCAGCCGCATGCGCACACGAGCGACGCTCTCAGTAGTCAATTCAACCGGTCGCCGTGGCCGATATCGGTCAGGAAGAGATGATGATGATGAAATTAGACGTAAATGCCAGACGGGGTAAGCGAGTTGGCGATTGCAGTAGGTAGTACATATATCCATTATAATATAATGATGCTGCCCCGTTCAATCTTTTATCAACAAATGGCCAGTGACACTTCCCTTGACGACTCTTACGACACCCGCGGGAGGAGTTCAGGGGCACATTTCTCGAAAGCTTGTAACTTGTAATACAAGTGGAAGTCTCACAATGTCGTAACCGATGTGCTTACCATAGAAAAAATCAACTGCGAAAGACTCTGGTTGTCACGGGATTCGAACCCGCTTCCTCTGGATTGCCGGTCCAACGTGCTTCCAATTACAGACGACCTTCCGTGAATCACAGCAAATTTAGTCAATGGTATTGTCAAACTAATCACTAGCGACATCTGTACTTAATTTTTCGAAGGTACTTCAACCACCAAGTCTCTGTCTCTTCAAGTTGAAGTCTCTTTTTGACATTATTAATTAGATAAGCACTTCCGCTTGTATCACAAGCCCCAGGTGGTGACAATTTTATGCTTTTTGGACGTGTGGTGATTGCAGTAGAAATATTATTTAATAGTAGTTATCAAAAATAAGCGTGGCACATTGTACGTACTCGTAGAACCAATGGCCGTTGGGCGAAAATGTTCTCGAGTAGCGGCCACGTACTGGAAGGCACAGCGTGGGTAGGCCCCCCACAAGGTGGACTGATGACCTGGTGAAGATCGCAGGAATTTGCTGGATACGGGTGGCGCAGGATCGGTCATTGCGGCAATCTCTGCTCTTGGCACAGATGTCATATATACCGTAGATCAAGCAAACGTATCTACTTAGCGTGTCAAATGAACTCAGTAAAATCTACTGAGTTGTCCGTCTTTAATCCGTCAAATTTTGTAAGTTGAAGTGAACAAAAGCATTAATAATGCCTCCTTAAGTAATATTAATTGCAACAACACAAAAAAATATGAATACTCTAGGGCCTGAGACATATTTAAAATCATAGGCAAGTAACAACTTCAGTACAAAATCTGACACGCTCAGCCGCCATATAAATGAATGAACTTGTTTCTTCTATCCAAATCTAATTCTGTAGTTCTTGGCCTATGCTCAGCAGTGGACGTCTTTTGGCTATGATGATGATGAATCAGAATTAAAAGTGATAATTTACTGTAATTGTATCATGCGCTGATATGAAGACCAGTAAGTGTTTCCTATTTTGGCCGCCGAGCGCCGGCGGACTGGAAAATCAGCCAGTTAATATGCATTGTAGGCCATTTCTTTCCATTCCTTCACAAGTAAGTAATAGTTAATGCAGTACATTGCGTGATGACATATCGCATACCTATACCAATCCTCAGATAGTCGTGGAAAAAAAATGATTTGACGTCTTTGACACATATCGGGAAACACATTCGCAGATATATTTTTACATTAATGCTAAAAAATTACAATAATTTTAACTAAAAAAGTATGTGGATAACTCAGAGGTAGACTTTGAAAAATAATCGTTTATGTTATATTTACGTGGTGCGCGAGCGTGACCCGGAGGCCGAAGCCTCCAGGGCGACTGACCCAAATTAATATTTTATTTATTATGTTGATTATGGGCATTCTCACTTCTAGGGACACCCAATTAGCTTTACTCTCACAAAAAAGTTAACTTCGATGTCAGCTTTGTAACGACAATTAAGCATCAAATATTAACAAAAATATTTTTTTATCATTTAATCCAGAAAGTATACGCGTTTATTAAATATAAACACATAAATAAAGTGATAGGTATACGTAAATATTTCATGCTTAACTGTCGTTACAAAACTGACATCGACGTTAACTTTTTTGTGAGAGTTAAGCTAATTGGGTGTCCCTAGAAGTGAAAATGCCCATATAATGTCCATACATTTAAATATAGAATTTACCCGAAAGTAACCAGTAATGTAGAGGATTGTTATACAACCTCTACAGTACTCAAGGTTTAAGATTTTAAGTTAGTTTGGTAAAAGAGCGTGATTAAGGAATATTGCAAGTTTTTAGGTTCGTTTAGTACGAATGGTATAGGTACTCTAATACTCTTGCTGGGTATAACAAGGGACGTCGTTAGCATGTACCGGGTGTAGCTTCTGCGACCAACTGTACCGTAGCGGCAACCTGGTCGATGTCTGATAAAACAATTAGCAGGCCAAACGTATTTGGGTGAATGTAATTTTTTTTCATTGTCCTTTTGCCATTGCCGTAACCAAAACTATGGTACTTAAATTTTGGAAACATGCATGTAATCCACGTTTGTAGGGGGCTCATTAAGAAATTATCGACCCATTTGGCAACGAAAAGGCATTTTTTTGGTCACCTTACAGACCTACGCGTAGTTGACATGGTATACCCGGGTCAAATTTCATTGAAACACCAAGACAAAGTACTGTAATGTTTATATTGTGACTTGTTCTAGAAGAATCAATTATAATTTTATTGTTAGACTGTATCCGGGAGATATTGCTGGTAGAGTTTGCTCGAAATGTGAAGACACGTGAGATGTATGGATATGCCTTGCGGCTAGATGCCTTTATTTTTCGCACAGACTCTAATGTAAAACAATTCCGACTTCTGTCTAGTTGTTTCTTGTTATTGCGAGATATAATTTGATATTTTTTATATATTCCTTTGTTCTAAATTTTAATTTGTAATTGGGTATTAATCAAATAATTGACATTAATTAATTGTATAAGTATTTTAAATAGCTTTTGTTTTTTATTATATATTGATTGTAGGTACTTTTTTTGTTTCATTATTTTTTAATTCCTTAACAAAGCCAATAAGGACCTAGACTTGGCTTACGAGGTAACCGACATGTGGAACGTTGATTCGGTGATCATTGTACCGATAGTTGTTTCTGCGAACGGTCTCATAGCGAAGAGTGTCGATCAACACCTCAAGAGGCTCTCGCTAGGCGGTTGGATCAAGGGTCAGATGCAGAAGGCGGTAATCTTGGACACGGCTAATGTAATTGTACTTTTTTTGTTTAATTATTTTTTAATTATTATTATATTTCATTGACGATCATGTTAGGAATTCTTATACAGGGTGGAAAAAGATTTTGGGTCAGTGAGGACAGCTATCAGATCCCGTGTAGCTACGTGAAAATGGTCTTAGAAGACCTTTCCGCGATTTTCAATTGAAGAAGATTAGCGTTTTCAGATTTTGGAAAAAGTATACAGGGTGCGAGGAAATGGTCATTTTCGAGAAACTTTTTTTTTTATGCCAATCGATCCTGTTTCTGTTCAGGATCAAAAGCTTGTATGGGACAAAAAAAAATTTTTCGGCTAGAAAAGCCGCAAATCGGGATTTAAAATTCCCATACAAATTGTATGAAAATTAAAATTCTTTTTTCACGCTTATTTTTTTATGCCAATCGATTCCATTCCTATCCAGTACCAATAGTTTCCTAGGGGTCAACTTACGGCAACGTAAAAAAAAACAAAAATAAAAAAAACTGTTTTCATACATTTACTATGGGAAAAAAGTGAAAATTAATTACATTATCTGTGACGCTAATTAATGTTGCTAATGATTTCATACAGTATTATTATTATCATTTAGCATAGGACGACTAATTATCGTGACAGATAAAGTAATTAAGGTTTCACTTTTTTTTCCATAGTAAAAGTATGAAAACAGTTTTCTTGAAAATTTGGATTTTTTGTACATTGCCATAAGTTGACCCGTAGGAAACTATTGGTACTGGGTAGGAATGGAATCGACAGGTATAAAAAAATAAGGGTGAAAAATAATTTTTAATTTTCATACAATTTGTATGAGAATTTAAAATCTCGATTTGTGGCTTTTCTAGCCGAAAATTTTTTTTTGGTCTCATACAAGCTTTTGATCCTGAACAGAAACAGGATCGATTGGCATCAAAAAAAAAGTTTCTCAAAAATGACAATTTCCTCGCACCCTGTATACTTTTTCCAAAATCTGAAAACGCTAATCTTCTTTAATTGAAAATCGCGGGAAGGTCTTCTAAGACCATTTTCGCGTAGCTACACGGGATCTGGTAGCTGCCCTCACTGACCCAAAATCTTTTTCCACCCTGTATAGCTACAGCTATGCATGTTATGTAATATTCTATTCATTAAATAAATTAATCTATCTATCTGGACCGTGTAATAATTAGGAATTTGCCCTTTGTCGTCTATTGTAAAACATGATAGTTTGAAACTACGTTATGACGCCATCTATCAATTAGAAAATGTACGTCAGTTCGTTGAATGCTGCCATCTATCGGGCTAACCGGAAAGCTGCAAGTGTAATAGTCTACTACGTAGCTAGCGGCTGTAAACCAACTCGCCTAACGTGAGTTGAGCTTTTTGTAGTTTCTGTGCCTGTCAAAAGATGGCAGCATTCACACAGAAAAATATGTAAATAGAAATTATAATATATTTCAAGATGTGATTAGAATGAATTATTTCAGGCATTCAGGCTCTATCTAAGAATAATAATAGTTATTTATACTATCTACCTTTAAAACTATGTTTTAAAAAGAGATTTTTGTGACCTATCATCGTAGAATTTTTGTACAGATTGTAACAAAACAATCAAAAAGTTATATCCGCTTTTGGAAAAATTCTATAGGTACTTAATTGACTATAAATCTTATTAACTTATCTTATTAAATTAACTTGTACAATAATAATTATTTTTGTTTAATATTATGATCCTTTATTTATTTCTCTTTTTTTATAAAAATGTCTATACAAATCATTTTTTTATGTGATAAATTCTTTAATGCATGTTATTTTAATGAGTTTCTTACTGGTTCTTCTCAGGAACGGTGTAGGGTTTGAACCAGTAGTAGATTCTTTTTCTCTCTTGATAATGTCAGACGATTCGAAAATGCTTATTAATAAGCTTACTTGAATAAATAATAGTTTGACTTTGACTTTATTACACCGCTTTGTATGCACCGCCATGTATGTTGTGGACATGAATAAATTCTTTTATCTATCTATAAACAATAACCCCTCGTATTCATATTCATAAAACTTTATCCCTTACAATCTTATATAGGTACATCAATAAGAGCGAAAGGTACAAACAATACTTAGGCTGTTGCTAAGTTAGGAGATCTTTATGAATAAGGCGGTAAATGTAAAATCGGCGCAGCTATAACATTGCCTCCATTATTGAACTTAAACTAAAACTAAGGAACAATAAAACTCCAAAATATATTCGTTATATACAATCAAGTTTATTTTTTCCAAAATAACAAAGAGTCGTTAAGCTATAGGTTCATAACCGAGGGCCTTACTCTAATCCATTCCCTGAAGAGCTATCAGAAGGCTGACCCTGGGCCCCGTTTTACATCTTTGTCATTCAGCAAGCAAAGGATTATATTTATACATTTTTTTTTTTGTATGATTGGGAGACTGGAGCTGAACTCCAATGAGCTCCCGCTTAAACGCCTGGGTGACATTGGGGGGGGGGGAGAAAAAGTGTCTAAGTCCTGAAGGGACTTAGGTCTTTGGATCATAGATTTGTTTAGTGAACTAGAAGGGTTTTGGGGAAAGTTTTAAAATATTTGTATGTAATGTTATAGTCAATTATTTGTCAGTTTGTCAGGCGGATAGAAAGTAAACGCGCGTTCCGCGCAGTCTCATGGTAACGCTCGGCTACAGTACTCTTATCAACGTCGTATGTCTGTAGGGATTGAATTGAAACCAAGCTACGAGCTTTATTTCAAATAGGTGTTTGTTAGCAGAATAAGCGGCCGCGTCTAATTGCCACGACCTTTTCAATTTTTCATACAAATTGGAAATGGGTGGTGGCAACAAATAAATACCTACCTGCTTGAAATCAAGCTTGTAGCCTGCTAGGTAATCTTTTTTGAGAATGACTGTTAAATATATAAATACTCGTCTGCTATGAAGTCTGTACTGACAATCATAATCTTGGTCTCGTTTTTATAGTTTATCGTCGTTACTGTCACTTTTGAACTAGTATAAGTTCGAAAGTGACACGTTACAATAATTTATACACGTGGAACCATCATAAGCTTACTGTCAATAATTTGTAACTTTTGACACATATACTCTGTTGAACTGGCAGACATTAAGACTGATTTCTTAAGTAGGTTATTGTTATTACCTACTGCAGCAGTGTGTGCTTACAACCTCACTGGTAGTCTGTACATTATGTAAGTAGGTATTTGAATTCCAAATTTCATATGAAAAACGGGGCCTTTTGTTCACATTTTGTACACATACTATAGTGAATTTCGTCTTTGCCATTTGACTTCTACATTCTTTTTTTTGGGCATGACGTAAAGCCAGACCACGGCCAGGCGGATGAGGAAGGTACAAAATGTGATCAAAATGATCAAAGTCCAAAAGTCGTAAGTCCCATTGCTCGATATTTACTACTTAGGTGTTTCTCAAGAATATCACTCAAAAAACAATTTCATCTGTTAATGATGAGAGAACATTATTGAGTTTGAAATCGTGACTTACCGCACAAGTTGACAGTATTGTTCCAGCTAAATGGAGTGTATTTAAGCAGCTACCATATAAGTCAAAAATATTTCGCAAGAGATATTCTTGTAGAATCCCAATAGCTTATGATAGTTCCGCTTTTAACGTTTATCGTGCAATCTTTCACCTTCGCACTTCTTAAAACGTGACGGCAAACGATAAACACGGGATCATCATACGCCTACCGTGAACTTAGAAAATCGCAAATTTTGAACATGTATCTCTATCACTCCAATAAATTCGTCATTGGAATAAAGGAGACGGACGTTCAAAATTTTAATTTTTTTTTTGGTTCGCGATAGGCTTTTCTAGTATTGCAAAATACACATGTTTGGACTTACGACTGGGTACATTTAGTACCATGAAGTCTACGGGCATACCCGCGATTGGTCCGACCTGAGTCACAACACTATACAAAGTCGATATCGACAAAGGGGTTATTCTTGAAACGGTGATTTTTATCAAAAAGTCTAGTTTTCACTTATATTTAAAGTGACGGGACTTGATTGCATCCTATTAATGTTAATTCTGATGTTTTGGTCGTGATATATTATTATGTTTGTTGTTGAAAATAGACTCAAAGGCCCATGCTCAAAATATCAGGATAATTAATAAATGTACGCGATTAAATTCCATTACTAATAAATATGTCAATGTAATATTCTGACCTGGGTGGGCCCTAGATTTTCCCCTGGCAGCCAACCCATAGTCTGTTTGACCGCTCTAACACTCTCTGTAGTATAGAGCCTAAGTCAAGTTAAAAAAAAAGAAAATATACTTACAAATATAACGCTGTGAGCATTTCTAGTTTGTAGCAGAAGACATCTTCCTTAAGTGTTTATGCTATGTACATACATTTATCATAATTTAAGTGGCGTTTACATGATTTGTAAATTATAAAATGTCAAATGTTTAATATTTCATCTTTATCATCATCATGTTTTTAGACAAACATTTTTGGCTTTCTATCTGAACATATGTATGTTGTATCTAATTGCCACGACGCTTCCCATATATTGTATGAATAGGTCGAGGCAATTACACTTTTACACTTTTTCTTTAAGTAATTATCAATTTGATATTTTTGTTAAAAGGATTGTATTATAGGTAGGTACCTATTGTATTGTATTACTGCTGTTTTGATAATGTTACACAATTGACAATTAATATTGTTTTGACAGTATTATTAGTCGTTTCCTTTGTATGAATATTCTCGCAAATTATATGTTTCAACAAAAAACCAGCAATTCAAGAATAACTCCCAGGAAACACTATGAAATTATTTACGATTGAATTATCTATATTTAAAAGGTCTGGTAGATCTGTTATATTAATTTATACAATTCAAGTGATAGATATGTAAAACAAAATTGGAACAGGATATTTAGTAAGAATATATTTTTGATAAGCATACAATACAGAAACCAGTCCTGTAGCTTTCTTGTTACTTTGTTTACTTTATCATTTGGTTCAAAGCTCAAATCTTCATAAATGGTAAGTAACAGCAAATATTGACACAATGTTACTTTTCTAAATAAAGTTTCTATTGGATTGTGTGCTCAACGTTATTAATATAAGAATAAAGATTTTTTGGAACTCAATTTACCAATGTGGGTGAAGCCTTTGCTTTGGACATATTTCAATCAATTTATGTTTATCGCATATTTGTTTATTCGTATGACAATGTAATGATTGTTTTGAAATTTAAATTACAGTAAGTGGCCATAGTATATCTTGTATTTGTCATAAACTTACGATCTTTTTGTAGCTATCTATGTTTTTCTATAAAATCAATAAAATCAAAGAAATGGTTAGCCACGACAAGGCTGCGTGTTGTTATGTTATTATCTATGGTGAACAATTCTATTGCATTCCCTTAATTTTTATCTTTAAACTGAATTCGATGAAATAATATCCATAGCATTCAGCGAAAACCAATTCTGCGAAAATGTGAATATCAAAATACAATTCTTCGATTTGTATAATATTTAAAGAAGTTTAAAAGATAATCTTAAATAGATTGTTATGCATTTAATTCAGTACAAAAATACATCTGTATTTTTTCTCTTTCAGATATTTTACGCGATGTGAAATTGTCATTTTTTTTCGCAGAATTGATGTGTAACCTTTAAAATTTGGTACCAGTTTGGTACCATTTAAGGTACAGTCAATTGTTATTCGCCTTCGACTTCTGCATTCAGATTGTACGGACAAATGTAAGGCTAATAACTTCCTTGACTTTACCAATGCTCTGAGAACTTAGGCCTTTATTCTTGTATTGTCACATAACAAACAAATATATTTCTTGTAAAAAAAACAAACAGCCATCATAAAATCACAGGGCACATTGCAAACCAAAATGGAAATAGTGCTATTTTGGGCACTTTATGAATTTTTCATAACTTAGGATTGATATCCAGACATTGTATTTACAAACATAAATTTCAGGCTAGTGATAAATAAATAGACGCTTGCCATTTCTAATAGAAACTTAAGTATATTAAACACCGAAAGTTAAAAACATTGGAAAAAACGATGAGAATTTATTTATTTCTTTATCGATCTTAAACACTTACCTACACCACTTTAAATAGAATAGTTTTAGTAGAAATTGTGGCAATTTTATGGAAGAAATTTTCAACATCGAATTCGGTATAATAATTAACTACAAAATAATACCTACGCCTAACCTTAAAATGCATCCAATGCAACACCGTCATTATATTTGTCTTAATATTAAATTTAACATATAATTTAAATAAATCTCTAGAATAACCACATAAATTCATCTATCTATTTAACATTTTCGAACTATTGCATTCATAAGAGTCCATAACGAGTCCGTTATATCACATTTACACCAAAATTATTAAGATTTTGGTAGAAAATGTTGACATTACAGCCCTTAATTACTATCACTATCATACAAGGGACCGCTACCTGAATGTCATCACTTATTCATTGTACAAGATTCATTGCGCCAGTACCACCTTTACCATTGAACAGTTTCATGCCGGGGCAGCAATGTACGCGTCAGTTATCTAAAATTTCTATACTCACTAACACAGAGCAACATTTATAATGATTATTTCAAAATTTTCGAAGGCACTAGATCGCTAGTGGATTCAGAACAAATTTTATTCAGGAAGTTTAAACTTTAAACACGCTTTTAATTGTATACTCTTTTAATCTTACAGTCAAACTCCGGTCACTATCATTATCTAAAAATATGTCTAATTGCCACAACCATTTCCTCACATTTTATAGGAAATAAATTGGTCATGGCAATTAGACAGCAGACATATTTTTTTAGAATGTCCCTTCAATCTTTCTAGTGCGTTCTTCTGATGTGGGTAAATCTTGCATATTTGGTCCATAATCTTTTGCCATCCTGTTTCTACGTAGAAGTTCGAATTTTTTTCTGTTTCTATTAACTTCAGTGCAATGAATACTGAAGCCCATATTTGCTGCAATAAGACAGATATATCCATAGACATTGACAAAAGTTTATGTACTACATTTGTGATACGTACTACTTTCATAAGGGTGTCGTAATCAATTTCCGAGAAGTTCTAAATACACATGAATTCAACTGTAGTAGTAAAATAGCATTCATTATTTGTTCAATGTCATTATAAAAACCTTTGCAAAGCCTAAATACTCTCATCAAATTGAAGTATCATTCGTTCTTCTGAATTATTTATAGTTGCTGATGTTTAGGAACACGTCAACGGAGTACTATTCCTAATATTTATAATTACTACCTATCTAATCCATCCGATTCACTTATTTCATAACGTTTATTCGTATAATATTAAGTAACGTAAACTTCGACGGCGTGGCCTAGGAATCTAATCTTTGACTGACTTGAAAAACAACGTTCAACTCTTTAGTTTTTCCAATAAAACAGTCGTTTTCACAAACATAATATATTTGTACTAAAACACGCTTTCTTAATATTCAATTCTTTATTTATATCTATACTTATGTATATGTCCCATGATATATGTTTATTGATAAATATCATATGTCGATATCTTCATGAGAGTGCCCAGTCTAAGTAATCAGATACTGCAGCCACGAGATTGCTTTCAAATCAGTCAAAGTTTGACATGGTAGACAAATTTGAAGAAGTTTAGGCTAAATAGAAAAACTGAAACGAATGATCATTACATTACTAAAATTCATAAAATCGCTTTGCAAAGGCTAACGTTGTGTCTGAAATATACGTATTTGAGTTTCACAAGAAAACTCTCTATTCACTGAAAACTATGGCATAAACGCCAAATACGAACTACCATACGTCAATTTATCAGCAGCATTGGCATCATTCGTTAAAGTATCGATAAAAGTTGAAATACTTAAATCACACCAGTAACCTAATCAGCTAATATTGATATGATTCCAATAACTATTGACTAGACCAAAATTTGAAATCTTCCCTTACCGAATCCAAGACTCTCTGTCCAAGTATTAACAAACTAATCTCAATTGTTGTAAGCGACACTGAACTCTTAAATTGGGCTTAGATACGTGGTAAAAAACGTGAAAATATGGCTATTACTGTTTTCATTTTGTTCTTCTGCTGTGATGCACTACAACACTGAATCAAATTAAATTGATCGTTAATTGCACATGAATGTTCCTAGCTTAGCTTGTGCTGTTCAGTCAATATCTGAAAAAAGTTTGGCAAATGCTGCTACTACAGCATTTTGATTACATTTCACTAATACCTACCTACTTAATTTTCATAAAGGAAATTAAATTTCACAATCATAAGACTCCGGCCATTTTAATTAAGTAAAGACCAAGTGATATTATTAAAAAAATATACATATAAGCTATTAAAATAGCAGCGCATTTGCATAGAAAACGAAATACATTTTTCAATAATTTAAGGTTATGTCAATTTTATCGCTTACGACATAGAGATAAATTTGCATACTGAGTTCAAAGAGACTGTTCTAATCCTTTACCATATGAGACCCTTATTAATACTGTTACGTATCACTACATGACAACAACGTTGAAAAGAATAATGTCTAACAGTAAGAGGCTGGCCTTATGCTTATCAGACATAATTCGAAAATAATACTATTTAATCCATTTTTGTCCTGAATTTGTTGTTATACCGATCTAAAAAAGTAAATTGCCTGACAAAAAAAGTAAATCCTGACACCTGTAATTTCTAACCTAAGAAATATTTATATTTTAATAGGGTAATTCTCAAAAAACAAAACAAGACAGCAGGTCTAATTGCCGCGGCCCCGTATATTTAATACAAAAACAGAAAAGGTCGTGGCGATTAGAAGCAGCCGCATACATATTTTTAGAGTATGACCGAATATCTATTAAACTTACAGATTCCAGGATATAATTTTTGTCTGTCATGCAATATACTGATACCTTTATCAGCGCAGATATTCAAGTAATGTCCATATCAAACCAGCCTCTTTAACATTTTATTAGTATTTTTATATTCATTTCAACGTGTAACCATAAAAGTACCAGGCACACATGGAACTGTGTACAAACTTCCAAAACCGTCACGTTACCTTCTAAGGCAAGTGTAAAACAAAAAAATTACAGTAACCACTGTAAAAAAGCAATCGAATTAAACATCCCCCTTTTGAAATTTTGAAGTGGGTTCATATTATACGTTTCGACTTGCATAGGCAAACATCTTGTATTGTGGCATCCAGAAACTTTACTAGATGCCACACAGTGCACACTGCACACTTGTGGCACTAATAAGTCACAATAGGTACTGTTTTACCTGTACCTACGTGAAAAGAGCCCAACATAAAAGAACCAAATGTAAAAGGATTGTTCTACAACGAAAATTTATCGAACTGAAATTGTTTTTGATTTAATTTAATCTAGGTACCGTTAATTTAAAGCTAACGTCAGTTCGTAGGTAGCGTCAGTTCTTTTGTCGGTGCTCAATATTTAATTTTTTTGAAGACAAAATAACAGTTAAAGCAGATTGTACACATTCCAGAAACCATATCAGACCACTGACTTAACATTCTGATTGAGAGAAATATCTTTTGAAATGTTGGTATTTAAGCATACGAATCTAATATTTTTAGCAGTCGGATGTTAAATTACATTACTTTGTTTTAGTATGTTTTTATTTCAATTTATTATTATTTTGCATTGAGAGGTGATGTATTGAAACACTGCTTTTAAATGAAAAATAATCTTATGTTTTACATTGTTTTAATACTAGATTCGTATGTTTAAGCAAATCAGCCTAAACATCGATATAAACTTGATAATCCATAGGCAGTATCATGTTAGATTAAAGACGTAATTAAACATACATCTAATAATTGTCGTAGATAGCGTCTTTCCGCAACCACTACCCCGCACTGAGGGGGTCCGATGGCCACGTGGCCCGTTCGTACACCATGTTGGGCCATGGTCTGTACACTGATCACGGTCCGTACACTGACGTCCTCCGTCCAACCAAGGGTCCGTCCGACTGTTACACGTAGCTCTCCACCTGGACCTCACTCGTGGACGGACCCTAAAACGATGCCTCCACTAGATATGTCCCGTCCATCGCCACACCAGTCTGGTTTCCCTGGACGGTGCTTCCCGCAGGAATGTATTTACCGCAAGCTTGCTGGAATGAGAGAAATATTCGTATAAAAATATATTTTCGGCTTGTTCAGCACATATTGGAACAACAAAGGTATATTTATACAAACGATGGTGTTCCATTTTAGAGCAAATTCAGTATCGTATTACGATTAGGAAAAAGAGGAAGCAAAATTTTGGCAAAATGGAAATTTTCCTGTTTTATCCATATCGAAGTACCTATATACAATAGAAAAGTGTGAATTGTAAATTACAAAAGGGGTAAATTAAAGTAAATAATAAATAAATAAATTAGTCGTTATATATTCTATTAACGGTAACAAATAACAATAGTTTTCATGTGGATAATTTGAGGCTTTTACATTTTAAATACATTATGAATTTTATGATACTTTTGACCTAACTACATTTTATCTACCTTAAATACTCAATCGACACATAATGCTCAAGCTTAACAAAACGTGTAAAATACATTAAACAAAAATGTAAAGTGGCAGGTAGCAGTGAAACTGTTGTGTGTATGAGTGAGAATTTTGGTGTCGTCATGCCAATTAGGAAATAAACTCATTTTTGTAGACCCATTTGCGTGTAACGTGTTAAAAATATAATCCCTGTCAATAATCGTGTGTTGGATGTCGATTGTCAAATCTGTCAAAATTATTAAAAATCGATTTACTAGCAAAGCAACTGAACTGTGTTCTCGCTAAAGATTTGCTGCATTTGATTTCATTGCTTTTATACGAGTTATAATCTCTCTACTTTTTTTACATATTACTATCTAAACAAACATCAATAATATGAAATTAAGATACACTTATTACTTTCACAAATTCAGTTAGTATCTTTATCAACAGATACAGCGTAAAATAACTATATAAGACCAACATTTTTGAAATATGTTACGCTTATTTCAAGTGATAATTCTACGACATAACATGTAACACTGCGTAAATAATGGCTATATTTAACAGCCATTTCAATAATGTGTGCAGTGTGTTGGCATTGTGTTGAAACCATTGTCATAGCTGGGATGTTTCAACATTACTTGCAACTTACAAACATTGATAGACATCCAATTAATACATTTACAACACTCCTGGATCTACTTGAAAACTTCGTCTCATTCTTGTTAGGAAAATAAATATTTAACTTTTTTTTCAAAAGTATTATACAACACCCTAAAATCATGGTAGCAATTCAAAGTCTATCATAAATATTCAATTACAGAATAATGTATTTACTTATTTCATCATTTCCTATTGCAACATCACTTGTAATACCACAATTTTGTTGCCAAAAATAATATGTCACCCTATAAACTGTTGACTATGCAAGAACAGATATTTTTGCTCAATAGTGAATAAAGTCATATCAAATTAATTTGATAACGATCTACTCTCAAGTTAGTAAAAATATATCTAATACCATCTAAAAACACTCAGAAAGCCAAAATGCTCATAAACATGAGAAAACTACTAGTATAGGGTCCGCTTTGTCTGACGAAAGTAGTATAGAGGATGGGAGCAGGAGAGACCCAAGCAGTAGGATGACTGAGACAATTCCTTGACCACTGGATTTGGATTCAGGAATATAAATAAGAGAGGCATTTGCTCACCAGTGTATAATATAAGTAATAATTATTCACCGTGTACTTCCTGTTTTTTTCCCCTTCAATAATCGTTTTATATCCATTTGTTATGTTTTGATTTGCAAAACTGAACTGCAATGATTATGACAAATATTCGAATGCTACCATAAATTCTGGTGTAAACAAGAGAATCAATCAAGAATAAGACGATACAACAACTATATAACATCAGATAAGATACTGAAATACACATTAATTATAAATACATTTTACACTTCACGATACTGAAACAAAAAACTTGCTTTTTACAACATCGTAGCACAGCAGCAAGCCCGTAAATAAAAACATTAAATACAACATTTAATACAGGACGACTCATACTGAAAAATATAACATTATATGAAGCAACAATTTTTATAGCAGCCAACACCCTGCAGACATTAAAAGCCTTTTTATACATTTTACCGGTTATTACCACACAGCGAACCTTACCCTAAAAACCGTTATTTAAAAAATCACCTGCCTACCTAACGGTACCTATCTAATAGATAATCACATAGAAAAATATTTTTGATATTAAACAGGTAAAGCTAAAACTAAATTATCTACTTACTTACCTAACTTTCTGTTACAATACAAATATTTTTGCCTTTTTTTAATTATGTGCCTTTTCATTCCAGTCGTATTAGTTTAAAACGTAGCATATTTTTCATAGACTTAAGTCTTCTAGCAAATTATATTTTTTTTAGCCAACTAACAATCCCATTAATTTACGTATACGCATTTCACGTTTAAATCTCATTTTTTGTGTCTTTGTGAAATCGGTACACTAAAATATCCAAACTTCAATTGCGATTTGGCCCACAACGCTACACGAGGGGTTGCGAGACCTCATATGGGCCACGTAACCCCCCAAATTTGTCGCCACTTAAAAGTTATGTAACATTAAACTTTATCAAACACGGAGATTTTTTTTAATGTTTGCCTAGTAATTAAAATAGTCCTAACACTTCGCTGCATGGTAACACCGCACAAACGTACTGGTAAAGGGTCTTCGCTGGCCGCAGCAGACACAGAAGTGTCGCTGGGTCGGGAGGTCGCAGTGTACCTCCGGGTGCCTCTGCGTCCTTTCCTGCTTGAGTCTAAGAGTAGTACCTGTCAGCCAATTAGAGACTTGAGTCTTTGGGAACTGGGGACTTAGTCGTCGGTAACTGCCAAGAACTCGCATCGAATGGTTTAGTAACACTCATTGTAAAATGTTAATAATGTTTGGGAGCTTCAAGCTTTCAAGGTCATTATTTATCTGAGAATATTTGTATGACCGTATCTAATTGCAACGACCCTTTCATAATACTGCAAACAACATTTTTACCATGGTCGTGAAAATTTTTCATTAAATAATAGAATGTCTTTGTATTTTAAACTTGTCTTGATGAACATTGTACAATAAGAGTTACAATTAAACTGTTTTAGGTTTTAAACGAAAAACATACTTTTTGCTGTCGAAATCAGTTTCAAGTTATATGTTTGTTTAATAATTATAGTAATGATTTGAATGTCGTGTGTCGTGAAGGGATACATAAAAAAAATATAAATTCAAGTTTCATGAACAGGTAATAAAGTCTTAAAATTATAAATAGACACAAATGAGCAAAAATAATAAAAATTAAAGGCATGTCACAGAAAAACACAAATACGGCACAGATTAATAAAATACCCTATTGTACAAGTTGAGCTAACATATACAAATATTAATGTGTGTAATTGTAGAAACAATATACTTAAATATTTATTTTATTACGACGCTTATAATAGCATAATGATTATGGAATAAAAATATTTTGACTTTTTTTATATGTATTACTATAAAGTACACATGTGGCGACATATTTTGTAAGCCAATACTCACCATAAAATCCTTTGATATGCTTTTCTTTAAAATTATTTATGTTTAGAGGTAGAAAATAATTATCACTTGTTTGTGTTAATTTCAGAAGATGTAATTGTAACTCTCAGGTTAATGAGTTGTGATCGTATCGTTAAAATAACAAAAAAAATTGTACACAAGAAAATAATTCTGTGTAGTTAAATACCTAAGTATAATTTCCGATGTATTATTTACATTTTCCTACGATACAATAACATCTCCTCTTGTAAACATACTATATTTATACATTAGTATAGGTACTTGTAATCATTTTTGTTTGGATTTTTAGTATTTCATTTCAGTAGCCTTAAATATTAATATCAAACAAAGTATTACTTTAAAAACAGTTTTATAACTTGAAATCCACACGAGAATGTGAACGTTTTTCTTAGAGTAGTTTTCTGATATTTAGAGCTACTGGTGTAATAAAATAATATGTACTGTACTTAGTCAAAATAATGTCAGGTTGGTGAAAGTGTAAAATAGTTCTCTTAGTTCTTCGAATCCAGTGACAAAATTCTTTCAAGGGTAAATCCATCGATATCATCACTAGCATCAATATCTTTACTAGCTTCGATATAATGACTAGCTTCAGGTACATTGGGTACATAGTGTATTTGCGTCAGCACGATATACACCTAGCATGGCCACACAACACTTGAGACGCAAGCGACATGGACCCCACGTTTTTAGGGTTTTGTGAACGAGCATAGTCGTATTTCCATGGCCGAAGACAAAAAAAACTATTAAAAAAATATAAGAAGATACCAGATATATTCTGGTATATCTAATTACCACGACTCAATATAAATTTTGGAGAAAATGGGTTCCTACAATTATACCGCAGTTATATTTTTTGTATGTCCGTAAATTAGATATAGGACAAGGCGTTTCATTACTAATTTCATTGATTACTAACGTAAATATGTATTTACTGAACATAAAAATAATATTTAATCTCGAATCGGACAGAAGTGGACAACTTTTAATATAGTTTTTTTTCACAAGGAAAAGTCAAGCCTTGATTTGAAATTCATTAACATTGTGACTTCCCATTTCAATATTGCCTTGCTGTTTTATAATGATTAGAGCGTTAAAGCCACCATTTTTAGATGACTTCTTGTTATATAGTACTTATTAACACCATTTTCATGCAATGGCGCTGCCGTAGGAAGTTTAAAGTATGACAATTCATAAATAGATTATTCTCAAAAATATGTCTGCGGTATAATTGTCGCGACTCATTATTTTTCTCACAAACAGTAAAAAAAGTCTTGGCAATTAGATACGGCTGAAAACATATTTTCGAAAAATGCCAGAAATCATGTAGCGCTTAGTGATTAAACATTAAATTAAGTATAATTTTTTACGATGAAAAATCGTAAATAAAAATTCTTCAATGTTATGACGGCCATAGAAATACAATCAAGTACGGCAAAACAAAATGGTCCACAAAGTGCTCATATGGCAACAATGATAGGTAGTACCTCTCGACGAGGGCAAGAGACCAGTCCAAGAGGACTGACGCAGCGCACCGAGCGGCGACGCCTCTGTCGCCAAAATACCACAATAAGGCAGCCATTCTCAAAAAACATGGTAGCGGTCTGATTGCCACGATGCACATGTTTTGCTATAAAGGGTCATTCTCTGAATGTTTGCCTGTGATCTAATAGCCGCGTCCCATACAAAATGTATAAAAATGGTGGCGGCAATTAGAGCAAACCGTAGGCAAAGTTTTTGAGAATGACCCTCAAATGTATGGAAACGATCGTGGTAATTAGACGTGACTGCAGACATCTTCTCAGAGAATGGCGCAAAACACATTTGTACATTCCCATTGTATTTTAGGGAAATTTCCAAATTTATTATATATACTGTTACAAATTGACCACCATGACCCTTCACTTCACTATAGTATTTGTTCCGCTATTATTTAGTAAAAACGCGTCTTATATAAAAACCTATATTAATACATTCGATTGCAGTAGTTTAAAAAAGTTTAAAAGGTTAAGATTTTCAGTTGCTAAATAATTTATTTTTTATTTTTATTTTTTATTTTTTTATTAATCCTCAAAAATCTCTCAAAAACTCAAAAAATAGACCAGTGAATAAAATGAAATGTCATTTTCTCATTTGCAACAACAATATTAATTAAAATATTGGGGAAAAATCGATGGGAAATGATTATTATTATGTACCTATGAGGAGAATATAGTTTGTTGTTAAATTTTGTTGTTTATATATGTAGGTATACCTATTATAAATAAAATATAAATATCACATGCATTATATAGGTACCCCCTGTATGTGAAGAATTGTAATATGAGTAGTTAATATTGTAAAATACCGAAGAGCTGGCGACTACAATGCCACAAGTGCCAATCTTAGATTTAGGTTAGGTTAGTTAAATTTAATTCGTGTAAATAAATTGTACCTAATGTTTAAATAAAAAAAACAGTAATTTGTAAATTTGTAATGTGACATGTACGACATATTTTTTTGTGTTATGTTTGCAGTTTGTACCTACTTACTATATGAATATAATATATAGTATAGGTACATTCTACCACTGCGTTTACCATTCCATACGTAAAATATACAATTCATACATTTCCTTCGAAAACACCAGAAAAACCAAAACTTTTGCATTGTTATTAGATTCTGTATCGTTTTGTAGTGTGACGATCAGTGTAATTTACCAACTTTAGGGATATTTAATTTTATTTCAACTAACCAACGTTACATATTTAACAACGTTTTACAATCACCAAAACTGAAAATTTGCAAATTAAGTTTTCAGTGAGTGTCCAATTTATATTTTGGCTTATTATAATATTGTTTCAATCTCAACTTCCCCAGTTTCCCCACCTGATATTTCTGCGGGCAGCAGCCGCATCGCGCGCAGCACGCCAGCAGCGCGGGCGCACGGCCCGAGTGCGCGGGGGACGCGAGGGGCGAGGGGGACCCCGGCCGCTTCACCGCGCCGTTGAAAGGGTTCTCCATTTCGACGAACTCGCGGTCCTGGAAGATGTGTCTATTGAGTATCTGGAACTCTAGAGGAACACTACCGCGAAGGAAATTTGAAGCAACCATCGGTGACATCACAGAACTTTAGGAAGTAGAAGGAAAAAGTTCCTCGATACACAAGGTCACAAAATACATAGCAGACATGTCACTTTACGCTAAATCTATTGTTTGGTATCGTACACCAGTGTGTACGATAACACAGCAGTCCAAACAATCGTTTTAATTCGCGTCTTTTTTACGAGTCGATATGGCCGTGACATGTTGGCCATCCACTGACTCGGACCGCTTTTGGTGCACGAGGCATGTACTTGTAGCAGCGCGACGGAAACAAGGACTGAAATATCTTTGATAAGGTGGCCAAATAACAAGTTCATGCCTGTTGCTTCTGAAGTTTTGGGACTCAAAATAGCCACACTAGGTAGTGTTTGAAAGTTTCAGAAGTATTTATTATACAATTTTGAAATCACCTAAAGTACTACAAGTATTAGGTGTAGGTGCTACCTACTACTACTTCTGAAACTTTAAAAACTTCTAGAGAGCCTACTCTGCGTTCCAAAACCTCACTGGCAACGGGAATACACTTATTTTTGGCCACCTGGTTTATAAACCTAGCGTGTAACATTTTGCGTAGGTACTGTGACGATAATCGTATCTCATCAACTCAAACTATTCTTTATTCAAGTAAGCTTATTAATAAGTCATCGTCACGCGGATGGAAGTTTGCACCGAGCAAGACTATCTCTGATCGCCTTTTGGTGCGCGAGATACATAGACTTTTTCCTTCTACTTGCTATTGTTTTATGGCTGACATTTCAAGTATATGTCTCAATTGGAGTTTTGCAGGGATAGTTGCTTCTCTGGTACTGGTTGGATAAGTTTTTTTAATAAAATTATTTTTTGTTTTATCAGAGTAACATTATTTTGAATAAGATAGACAAAGACGTGTAAAGCAGAGCAAACTTTTTGCACTAATGTTCGAAACTTTAAAAAAAGTATATAAGTATGAACTTTTCATGGTAAAGAATGTTACGTTACTCATGCAGTTGCATTTGCTATACATAGGTACTTTACACGACTTTAGCTTTTTATGTATCTACACAAACGAATTACAATATGTTTCGAAATAAGGCATAGGTAAGTTAGTTATATTGTTTGTAATATGATAGAGATTAACCTTTACGATATTTCTCTAATGTTTAGTCAACTAACATCAAAGTCATAACACATTGACCTAACTATGTCATGCATTTCATGAAATGGATTTCTTTCTCACAAAAATCCGTGTTTCTCAATCTAACTACTCAAATCAAGTGTGGTGATGTCAATCCAAACAGAACACGATAACTATAGTCCCTGCTAGAAAATAACTCAATTCATCTTGTAAGCCAAATGTCAATTTCAAGTACTGGGTCACTCTCTAAAACTTTGCCTGCGATCTAATTGCCGCGTCCCATACAAAATGTATGAAGAGGGTTGTGGCAATTAGATCCAACCGCAGGAAAACTTTCGCTACCCACTAAACTTTTATTGTATGTATCGTACTCAAAAGCTGTCAGAATTGATTATTTATCGGCCAGGGACTATAAATTAAAATTTACAATTTAAACAAAAATCGGTAAAAACCCTTGCTAGGTTATTAGGCTCTGCAAGTGTGACGAGATTGTTGTCTGGGCCCCTTTGTGTCACGCAACTAAAAGAGTATTTCTTTAGTGTCATAGAAATGTAAGAATGATATTTTAGAATCAACATTATAATTTTAGCTTGTTAAATTTAAGCCCAGGTCTATTTTCTTGCAACATAAATGCATGATACATATAATCTTGCATTTAAATAGTAATTTTGCTCCTGTTCTGATCTAAGATCTGAAATCGAATTGGAGATCAAAAATGTAAACAAATGGGATACCACCACAAAAAAATAATCGCGAGAGGTGGGTAATCTAAAATCATTGAAATACTTTTAAAAAAATGCGCATTTACAATAACTGACGGTACGTATAGTTTTTAAATATTTTAGTAATTTTTTATATCGTACATTATTTTTTGAATGATATATTTCTCTAGTTTTAATAAAATTGTAGGGCGTTTAATTTATACTACTGGCAATTATAAGAAGTCTTAAACATTTGGTTCGCAGTTATAACAATGTACTGAAAAAAATCAAAACAAGACGGTGCTCCAAATGACTCTTTTATGAATTCAGAAAAACTGCTAAAATTTAGCATTGCAAAGTACATGAATACAGATTGTAGTATTTTTACCTACAAACCAATCATTTAATTTTTTTAATAGAAATGGATTTAATTTTAACTATAGATGAAGACTGGAATTCGTTCCCCGACCGCGACTATCCTAAAGATTAAAGTAACACGACATTGGTTTTCAAACATTGATTATGTTCATTATTTACATAATTCTAACAAATTTTCTAGGTATTATTTTTGTAATCTGGAACCGTGGACACTCGGCCGTATGTTTTTTATAGTCATGTCCAAAAATATGTTAATGATTGTGATACTTGTGTATCGAACATACTTTGACTTTCGCGTATCTACACCTAAACATCAAGCATTGTCTTAGGTTTAACACCTGTAAGGATAGTTTGTAAGTCTGCAAACAAATAAAATAAAATAAATAATAACCCATCTCAAAATGCGAGGTTAATTTATAAAGGTGTTAAAAAATAAAAAGTTTTATATCCCTGGACTGTCACTTTAACATTGACTTTATAATGTCATGTCATTGTCATAGATTGTTTACATTTTTGATCTCGAATTCCATTTCAGAGCTTATATTTTCTATACCTGTTGTTGTGTTTTATAATGCCAATATACACAAATGATACGGACTTATGTCAACTAACATAAGTTTTATAAAATATGAATACAACATCAATTTAACGAGCATTGCACATAAAACTTACAGTGCAAGGGGCGGACCTATTGCGTAAGACGTTCTCTACCAGCTAACCTTTGGGAAAATGAAAATGGTGTGAATACATGTGTAATTATAAAAGAGGCAGTTTTGTAAAGCGATGGAAATTCAAAAATGTACCATTTTGTTTTTTATTATAAAACAAAATGGTACTTTGTTTTAAGTTTTCTTTTCAGTGTAGGTATTGCACAATAAGGTATGTTTCCTATAATACGTATATTATGTAGCCTGTGCATATGAATTTATTTAGTCATTTCAAAAATATTTTGGCGTTCTAATTACCACGACGAATTTATTTTCATAAAAAGTTATTTAAGGGACATGGCAATTAGACGCGACTTCTGACATTTATTTCAAGAATTACCGATTTATTATGACTTTACAGGATATACAAAATATGTGATTCTCCGATTTTTACAGTACATTCTGAATGGGCTCTTAAAACGATCACCACCAACTTTTAACACTCTGTATTTTTACAGCCGGATATGCATCTATACATATTTTAGTCAACATAAAATGCAATACCTATCACTTGTAAATGATATCCGAATATTCTTGAATCTGCATAAAACATAGTAGAGATAATGTTTTGTAAAAGTGAAAGCTTGTGTAATAAATATAATATTATAAAAGATACAATTTTGTGTTACATATGCAGCTGGGTAATAGGGTGTGCTTCCGGTATATAAACATGTAATCGTATCAATAAATAAAACACATGTATTTAGGAATGGTCATTCGTTTAAATATTAGATGTCATATCATCATCATCATCATCATCAGCCTATGATAGTCCACTGCTGGACGTAAGCCTCTCCTATTAACTATGCGTATAGATGCAGACGCATTAGGAGGTAAATGCCCATAATCGCCAAGCTGTAAGTAAGTAAGAATACATTTGTCACCACCCCAACTCCTCCTGCGGGTGTCGTAAAAGTCGACTAAGGGATTGAAGTGTCACTGACCATTATTTGATAAAAGATTGATCATGGGCAGCAGCGTCATCATAGTGGACACATACTGCGATGTCATATACCAAAGAAAAAATACCAAATTTACCAATGCTGGAGGTGGGATTTGAACCCACATCCTCAGCATATGCGGCTGATGTTAAACCACTCGGCCACTCTAGCTTAGCGGACACCGGTTGAATTTCTCGGGTATATATGCAATCTGTTATAAGGCTAGGCGCCTTTGACCATACTCTAAGAAGGGCAAGCAATACGTGCTAGCCTCCTAAACATACTATCACTTTCGGCATTCTGGTATAGCGTGAGAGATATGGTGGTGCCATCTACATATTTTGTAGAACAACTGAAAATGGTACAATAGGAATGATGACTGTAGTTAAAACAAATTATTTTACATTATGCACGACGAAATTATTACCACGACATAGATTGCAGTAATTTTTGTACAGAACTTCTGTTTAATAAATTGAAGTTAAAAGAGTAGGTCATTTGGCAGTACTCAAACGTGACGTCACTTTTGAGTATTTCATATAAAATTCCATAGAGGTGATCGTTTTGACAGTTCGAAAAAAGATGCTGATTTGACTTGCCAGTCATCATGCGTATTTAAGTTGTTCCACAAAATATGTAGATGTACATTTGTACAAGCTATGATTCTATGAGATAATGGATAACTTTGCCATATTTGATCAATATTCTTTATACAAGATCAATACCGGTAGCATACCCTAAGTGTAGAATAAAGCTTTGAATGTGTGATGGATTAGATTATATAATTATTACCTTTCTCAAAATCGACAAAAACTAAATCGTTACAAAGAGCATAAACAATTACAAATTGCGATGTTAATTTGAACTTCAATGATCTCTGACGTTGATGAACTTTGCTACATAAAATCTTATTGAAAATTTTTAGATTTCGACTTAAGCGACTTGGCCTTTATCCCTTTATCGGATCTTATCTTAAGTTTTTTCATATTGACTTTGTATGAATTTAGGCCTTCAAAAGCAGCTTGGCTGTTAGTTACGGCTTTATGCTAATCACACTCGCTTTTGAAACAGTGATTTTGCATACCTGTGGATTTTATTGAAATGTGCAGTGTGGCGTCGCCTTTAGGCTGCCATCAAACAATTACACTTTTGGTCTTAATTGCAAATCTCGCTCATACAATGTACTGACTTTTATGACCTTATTTAAATTAGTAACTTATCCTTTAGCCTTATTCATAATCGTTTCCTAACTTAGCAAGCCGCTAAGTATTGATTGTTTTTTCGCTCGAGAGATATTGTTAAGACCGGAAAGGACAAACAATACTTCATCATCATCATCATCATCATCATCCTATGATAGTCCACTGCTGGACGTAGACCTCTCCTATTAACTATACGTATAGACGCATTAAGAGGGAAATGCCCATAATCGCCACGCTGGGCAAGCGGATTGGTGATCGCAGTAATGTGTCCATCCACGCTGCTGCCTATCATAATTTTTTATGAAATAATGGTCAGTGACATTTCAATCCCTTAGTCGACTTTTACGACACGCGCAGGAGGAGTTGGGGTAGTGACAAATGTATTTTTACTGCCGTCATCACACGGACAATACTTAGCGGCTTGTTAAGATAGGAGATGTTTATGAATAAGGGGGTTTGTATTTATGCTGATGGCACTATTCTTTTTTACTATCCTGTGGCCTTATTTAACCTAAAGCCTGATTGAGAAGTAATTAGACCTTAATACATATTTACAGCAGTAAGTCATCAAATCATCGGTTGACAACCAAAACTATATACACAAATACCTACTTGTGATAAACCTCGTGTCTCAGTTCTGATTCAATAGTGACACACGAGATCGCTAAGTGTAGTAGCAGTTTTCATAGTGAGCTTTGCTTGTCAGCTGACGAAACGCTACCTTGGCCTATGTTTACACAAAGTTCCCAATCTAGATGTCCGCAAGGGCCCCACCAATAAGATAAGACCTTGGTATTAGATACTAGCCCAAAACTCACCGTGGTGCGCTCCAAGCACCGGAGCAGGTGGTGATGCTGCAACTCGAAGATGTCTTCATCTCGTCCAGCGTCGTCCAGTTCCACACCAGACTCCTGCGCAGCCAGGCGGGCCTCGGCAGCTTTCTTCTTGGAGACGAAGGCTGCCCCTGATGAGGCTTTGGCGATGCGGATGCGGGCGAGACGCGCTTTCTGAAATGTGGATGTGGAGGTTTGATGGATGCACTTTTTGGATATCGAGGGTTACCTGGTGAAGCCCGATAAGTCGAGATAACTATTCATTGAAAGGCTAGACTTACACCTGTCAGTTCTTACGTAAGTAGTAGGGGTGGAGCTATATATAAGGTCCTAATTTATTAGTTGCAGATATTTTAACACATGATACTTTACATTAAAATAATTAACTTTCAATGTAAATTAAGAAATCTTTTCATGTAATTTTTTTGACTTCATTTTCCTAACAAAAAAAATAATTATAATTTCGTCTAAAAAAAATCATCATGTGTGCATTATCACATGTCTGTCATGTCATCAAACGACACAATCCAACGGAAAATAACATGACATTGACAATCAAGTATTTAATTTATCGACGAGAAATGGCCAGTTCCAGTTAAGTGGTACGTAAAAGAGGTACTAGAATCTGTTCAATGAGTTTTCATTCAATAATCACATAAACAGGGTGTTTTTACGTAGGAAATTTGTTTTTCCATTTTCTCCAAAAAAACATCGTAAAAGCTATAATGTTTCACGGTTTAATATACTCCAGAGACCTCTATCAGCTGTAAAAATATCTGCATCTAATAAATTAGGACCTTATATATTATATTATAATATCACTATCTCATTCCATAGTAAAGCTCGGTCCCTACAACTTACGTAAGAACTAACAGGTGTAATTCTAGCCAAATGATAACCTCAAGTGTCATATAGTCCGTATTTCAAAATCCAGTTTGCTCGACTTATCGGGTTTCCCAAGGCCACCCTCAATATAATCATTTGGTAGAGCAGTTACAGTTTTGGTATTAAAGAAAATCACATCACATCATCAGCTTATTTACATTTAGACTTATCACGTTTAGATTAATAAGTTTATCTCTAACCCAATATTTGCAAGATATCTTTACCCCTTTCAATACATAAGACAACGGTCTTTACGAATATCAACAGATACCATTTGGTTTAACAAACGCAACGACTAGTTTTTTCGTCTGATTCGCACAAAAACCATTCTTACCCGCTGAGCCTTCCTCTTATCCGCTCTCTGGTTCTGATGGTAGATCCGAGAGAAGTTGGACACGATGACAGGCACAGGGAGAGCGATCACAAGCACTCCGGAGAGCGAACATACGCCGCCGACGATCTTACCCGCGATCGTGCCTGGGACCATGTCACCGTAGCTGTAAAGATAGAGAATTAATAATTAGGTTAGTTCAAGTTTGAATTTTCACTTACGGTAGATTACTAGACTAGATAAGGAGTGGGGGAGGGGGGGGTTAATTCTCGTTTATGTCCCACCGCTACAATAACATGCGGTGTTGATCGAAATGGTGGTATCGTACAACGATAAATGTCATACTTAATGAAAATTCGAATCAAATGTATGTATATAGACTAGATACAAACGTGACGAGTTCATGTCTTGTCAGTAGCAAATTTTTAATGTAGTTTAGCCGGTTCGCCGGCCACTTCTGGTTGTCGGCCACTACGTAGTAAAACGAAAATAACAAGAACTCTTTACCCTATCTATGCAAAACAACACTTTAATCGGGTAATTTCACTTGACACCTACACCTCTTTAAACTGGCTGCCTAATAATGTTCCAATTGGCTGGTCAGTGCGTCGACAAAATTTAGGCTGTGTAGATGTGTCGCCATTTTAAGTAAAAAATTACGAGAGTAATTTTTTTCGAGGTGAGTAAAAATATTGTATCTTTGCTGTTTATAACATTGCTTATGTTTAAGTGTGTAGAATATTAGTCGAAGTATTGATATTTTGATCAAAATTCATGGAATATAAAGTAGAAACTATTAAAATTTAATGGCCGGGTAGCTAAATGCAAATTCACGAAATATTTCATTCTCGGCCGCCCGGCCGAGAACGGCCTTGAACTTCGTAGGACTTAACTGCATACATTTGCTAAAATAAAAGCATACGTGAGCTATGTTGTGTTTTAATGCGAAGTTAAATACATTTTCATTAATTTAGTTAACTGGCGGCCACATGTATTCTAAATAATATTTAATGAAAACGTACTATTAAATATTTTGTAATTGGCGGCCGAGAACAGGATTATGACAAGCTAGTTTTCGGCCTTGTTCATTTATGCCGGTCGAAAACAGACGCATCATACGTTAATTATCGGCCCTTAAAAATAAAGCGATAAGAAACAGACAAAATCCACACTTTTTTATTCATGTAATGTTTTTATTTAATCTCATGTCCAAAGTAATTTTAACAATGTTAGTTTTCATACCGCGTTTATTTATTGCATTGATTAAAACGTGGCCGAAAATCAGAATTTTAATAATGAGTTCTCGGCCACTGTTGACAGAGTGGCCGAAAATAGGCAAACAAATTGTGTGGCCGACAGGCCGTCTTTTCGTAAGACAGATGATAAAGCAGATGCGGGATTGAGTAGCAGCGACGAAGGTTTTTCATTATTTTAATATATTGTTTTTGTTTTATGTTATTCAAGAGAAGTTCCTACTAAGTTTTAAGTGATTTTTAGAAGAAATTCAATATGCTATGGTAACACATGCCATCAGATGGGCCGTCGTTTTGTTTACCACTGACGTAGTACAAAGTAATAAATAAATAAAATAATAGTTAAGTACATAAAAGTTCCTTATAATGTTCCTAATATTTCTAATACATTTATTGATTCATATAGTTTTCATTTGATTTAAAAATAAACCCTACAGACTATGGAATAAGACTCACTACTAAAATTATAAATAGTGGCCGAGAACTGATGATTAAGCGGCCGAAAACTAAAAAAAATGGCCGAAAACCGGCTAAATCGCCGCTTTTTTATATTTATTATCTTAAAAAATCATTATGCATCATATTGCATAAAGTTCGATCAAAAAATTACAATTTCATCATATTTCTAGTCTAAAAATATAGTCATTACTTGGATTTGTTAAGCGCACTATTCATAAAATAGTTTTAAATTCAAAATTTTGGTAAACTGGCCGAAAACCGGCTAAACTACCCTATTCCTTTTTAAAAACTTTGTTAATTTCGTTTATCTTCTTGTTACAAAATCACCTAACATTTCAACATGTATCCAGTATTCCTCGTCTGAATTACTTTTACACATGCAGTTGTCACATCAATCGGTATTTCATTTGGCCCGCTGCCAAAGAGTTTATTAGTACGGTCGATAAATAAGTATACAACTTTTCACCTTAGTTAAATGGACCAAGGGAAAGAAATGTGTGCAAATATCTGAATCCGGATTTTTAGAGAACACTTTGAAAAAATCTTGGTTTGACTTCCGTTCAAACGTTTCATTTAGGAAACATACCATTAAATCTTACTACTTTTAAGCTTGTATGTAGTTGTTTTATACCTGTAAAATATGAACAAGGTAAGAAAGAAGAAGCAAAATTCTATTGACGTAGAAATAATTATGGAGATGAAAAACCAAAAAAAAATATATATTTTGAAATCTAACGTACTAGCTAGACATTAGACAATGCCCGCGAGTTCTAGTTACGGAAGTAAATATGTATATGTCAACAAAAGTAGACTTCTAGGCTAAGGGTGCGTCTCCACTGACGCGGAG